>JAOEGS010002129.1:0-49727 GCA_025447755.1 Corythornis vintsioides
ATCCTGCTCTGGCAGGGGGGTTGGACTAGATGATCTTCTAGGTCCCTTCCAACCCCTAACATGCTGTGATTCTGTGAGAGAGGATCACACCTAGGATGGATTATTTGGGGGCAGCAGCAGGGAGACGCCCAAACCAATAGGATTGTTTTGTTCTCATTTCCAGGGAATGCACAGGAGCAGTGCCCCTCAGGTACTGAGAATGCGCTAGCAGAAATCTTCATCTCCTTCCTTTGTCCCATCCATGTTAAATCTGACTTCCAAACTCATGGCCTGCCTACAGTAATTTTTTTCAACTCCCTTAATACCTTAATAACCAGTAGCAAATTACCCAAGATATATAATTGTCTCCCACCATGCAGATGGAGAAATGCCTACATTTGGAGAGTACCAGTTGGGGTACATCACAGACATTGGTGATTTTACTAGTACTTGCTAATTTGTTACTGTCAAGTATCAGTGCTGGAACACGTTCATTTTCACAGACGACTCCACTTAGCTGTAGGCTAACAAAGCTGTTGAATACAGAGCATATTTATTATTGTGACTTGAAATAAGATTAGTAGGGCAGAACATTTATTTTAATTTCTTCCAGGTGGCATAAAGCCTTGGTTTTTATTTCGGTTTGTTTTGGTTTGTTGGGTTTTTTTTCCCCTCTCTAATTTAAGAAGAGCTTGTGGTTTAGGAATTAACGACCTAATTAATCTGCACGTCAAAAAAACAACAAAATACTAACACAAGGGATTACTTCTGACAAAACAGCCTTTCAGATCAGGCTTCAGCCTTGTCCAAATGGCAGGTCTTCTGAGGAGTAGCTTGTCTTAGAAACAGCCCAGCACTGACAACTCTAGCTCTTCAACATAGCACCAATCCCCACACTGCTCATGCTAAGCTAATCAAATCAAATCACAGTGAGAAACTTGCAGCCGTTTTCACGGGTGAGTTTAACACATCGTGTAGGAGAGATTCAGTCAGTCGGGGGAGTTAAAAAGACAATGTCTGAATAATAGCTGTGGCAACTGCTTGCATAGAAGAGGATGATTAAGAAGTACTGTGCAGTATTTTTAACTGGTTTACAAAACTTGTCAGTTGGAAATGGGGAGAATAATTCTAACTAGGCCTCCAGGGACTTTTCATGTTGGTCTTCTCTTAGATGCCTGCAGTGAATATTTGTTAAACTATGTGGTAGCCAACCAGAACAGTCAAGTGTTAAGTGACAGAGACTTGTATGATTAGTAAAAATGCTTACAGTGAAGCACAGAAAATTTAACATTGTTCCAGCCTATACAGAAAGTCTCACAAACCAAGGAATATATTGAAAGCACACCAAAAAGACTCATACATAAATGGAACTGGAAAGAGTAAAAAATGAATTAATAATTGGGCCTGGGAATGTGGTCCAGAGCACTTTCTCCAGGGACATGTGGCTGGAGTTATGGGACAGATGTATAGTTATGTTATAGAGCTTACTAGGTGTGAGCTCTCATTCCAACACTTCACAGAAGTCTAGTGGAGGATTATAGGGTTATGGTGGGCAAATGGTGCAATAAATTCTTAGTAGTAAGTGTCCTCACTGCAATAATTGACTTCTTTCATTTAAACTGCACTTTAGACACTTCAGAACATACAAAATATTCCTTTCTCATTGTCTTGAATGAAGTTTTTAATCAATAATTATTTTTCACATCTTCACTCTCAATAGGCTGCAGGGATATTAGTGTCTAAATTCGTAAGATGGACTTCATAGATGGCAATGTTTTGTTTCCTTTTTCTATAAGTAAATATAACAGATGACCTGAACAACATTTTCAGTTTCTAGTTAAATGGATCCTTGAAGTTCTACCATGTCCTACAGAAGCCTAGCAACTCATTTAAGCAAAACATTCTGGTCTCTGCTTAAAAACTGATAATGCGTATAACTTGCTGTTTCTTTAATATAAACATCTTGTATCTGTATTTGTCATTTGAATCCCTTTACTTTTCTAAGGTACCAGTGCACAGAGCAAAAGTCTTTTCCTCTCATCCTTAATGACAGATGTCAATAGGTGGGTTGTTCAGTTTCTTCAGAGCAATTAGTATTCAATATTTACCTTCTTAAGGGAGTGCTAGACTAAATACATTTTTTTTTGCTTAAGAATATCTACTATACTTGCAGGGAGGAATGACTGGGTGCAAAAAAAAAAAAAAAAAAAAAAAAAAGGAGGAAGGTGATAATTTGGAGCAAATATCCCAAAGTACAGGAAGGTGCTGGAGAAAAGCATTAAATAAGAAATTTTTAAAGTCAAAGAATATTAGTCCAAGTAAAATACTAGAAGTTAACTTTGATGGAAAACACATTTTTGCTCAATAAGATTCTAGATGTTAAATGATGGGTGAGAGACTTCATAAATGTGACCTTTGCTTTCCCCCTGTTTTGGAGGATCTGTGTGGTTGTTATCCAGGTGTGGTTTGTTTTTCTTTCATGTTTTGACAGTGTTTGTGTAGAAAATACAAGAAACCAGCACTGTTTAGTGTTATTTACTGACCTACATCTTGTTTCATGAAACATCTTTTTGTACCATCTATTTTATATCAGAAATGTTGTGGTTTGGTTTGTTTTTTTCTTATGCCTCTGTCCTTATCCTGAGAATAAAGCTCTGCCATTGGGACACTGTACAGAACAAACAGCCATCTTTACCTCTCCTCCCTGTAATTTATACAATCAGAGCTTTAGTAATTTAGTATAACCACTGCCAAGCCATTCAAACTCATAGGACAGGCCCGCAGGTCCCTGAGTATACTCTGTCTTGTGACAGCTTTAACAAGTAGAAATTTATTGTATTTACTCTCTGACTTATAAACATTTGGACTCATTTTCTCAAGATTTTCCTATTCAACTCTGTTCCTCCAGGAGAAATTACAATTTTTCCACTCTATTTCTCCTTTCTCTCATTTTCTATCTTGCTTTCCACCATGAGTTTTCTTTGAGGTGGAAGAAGCAGCATTGTTTCTTGTGTATTGAAGAAGCTCTGGACACAGACTACTCATAAGAAAGGGACGAGGCTGCAATAGGGATATTAATTTTGGTGCTGCATAGAATCTTAGAATCATTTGGGTTGGCAAGGTCATTTAAGAGCATCAAGTTGAATAATCTAAGCACCACATCTATGTAGTTTATAAATACCTTCAGTGATGGTGACTCCACTACTTCCCCGGGCAGCCTGTTCCAATGCTTTACAACACTTTCAGTGAAGAAGTTTTTCCTAAGGTCCAACCTAAACCTCCCCTCAACTTGAGGCTGTTCCCTCTTGTCTTATCACTTGTTTCCTGGAAGAAGGATACAGCCCAGTGGTGTTTTCCCCCACTCTGAAAGTGCAAAAGAGGAAAGCATTTTGTTGCCATCTCTTTATGTCTTTCCTCAGTATTTATGCAGCTTTCAAAATAATATCTCTCTCTCATTATACTAGGTATAAGTGCCCAATAAGAAGAGACAGTTTCTTTGAGTTGGGCAGCTTGTTGTTACAATATGCACCAGCAAAATAGAAGATAAAGTCCTCTCACTGAGATGCACTAACATTCTTACTAAGGTCAGATACTATTTTCTCCAGGGTTCATGAATGGACCTTTTTCTGGAAATATCAGTGCAAAGTTTTCTATGAATTAGTGCAGCTGATGAAGAATCTGACCCTAGCTCATTTAAAAGTCCTTTTCCTAGATGTCAGAGCACTATTCTGTAATTTTTACTTTTCACACTTCTTGTTGTGTTTTGAAATGCAGCATCTGTGATCCCCAAGGATCTCAAAGTGCTCTGCAGCCATGGACAGAGAAGTCTGTGTGCTTTTGGAGAACTGCACTCACTGCTGCAGTGTGCTCTTTGATCCTCTAGCTGCTAGGAAACTGTGCTTACTTTGATAAGTGATCATAGATTTGTCTGATGGGCTTCATGGAGATATAGTTTAAAATGACAACAAAGTGCATTGGCAATTAAAGTACATTTATGTCTTTTGGACTTAGGTGCTGTTTCCTTAATTGAATACTTTTTCTTCGGTTTTAATGGACACATTTCGTGGTTTCAAAATGACAAAGAGGACTTAACATTCAAGTGCCCCTTCAAGCCAAAATGTCAATAAAAATAACAGAGGTGTTTACATGGAAAATTTGTATTTGCAGTTAAGGTTTTTTGAAGACAATTTGGAAGCAAACTTTTCATGTGAACCAACGTGTTTATTTATCCTTTACAATTTTAGTTTGCTTTGTTAAAAGTTTTTCTATTGCCTATTGACTTTTCTTTTTAGATTTTGTAATACCTCAAACAAGGAAAAGGTTTTGAAAAGTAGAAAGGAATATGAGTGAAATAAAAACAAAGAAGCGGTAAAAAGAGAAGCAAACATTCCCTGCCCTCCCCCAGCACGTCACCAGCTGTGATGCTATTAAAAATTAACATGGTGTTTGACAAAGTTGTTTGGCTACCACCAGGCAATGAACAGCATTTAAAATTTGCTTTTATTCTTTGAAATGTTTGATTTATTTTTTTTTTAATTGTGAGGGAACCAACATACATATCTCATAGAATCATACCATCATAAAATGGTTTGGGGCAGAAGGGACCTTTAAAGATCATCTATTTCCAAACCCCCTGCCATGGGTAGGGACACCTTTTACTACGCCATGTTTCTAAAAACCCCATCCAAGCTGGCCCTGAATGTTGCTGATATTGGGGCATCCACAACGTCTCTAGGCAACCTAGTCTATTGTCTCAGCACCCTAATCATAATATTATCTTCCTTATATCCAGTCTAAATCTATCCTCTCAGTTTAAAACCATTACCCCTTGTCTTGTCTCTACAAGTTCCTTGTAAAAAGACTGTTCCCATCCTTATAAGACCCCTGTAAGTATTGAAAGGCTGCAGTGAGGTCCCCCTTCTTTTCACCAGGTTGAACAACTCCAACTCTCTCAGCCTTTCCCCATAGCACAGATGTTGCAGCCCTCTGACCACTTTCATGGCCCTTTTCATGTATTTCTTGTACTGAGGACTCCAGAGCTGAACATAGTACTCCAGGTGTGGTTTCACAAGAGCAGAGTACAAGGAAGAACTGGGTGTTGGGGGACATGGTTTAGGGACACTGGCAGTGTAGGGTTAATGGCTGGACTTGATGATCTTGAAGGTCTCTTCCAGCCAAATCATTCTGTGATCTCTTGGCAGTGCTCCTTTTTATACAGTCCAGGCCATAATCAGCTTTCTGAGCTGCAAGTGCACGCTGGTAGGTCATGCAAAATTTTTCATTGACCAGTATCCCCAAGTCCTTCTCCACAAAGCTGCTCTGTGTCAGCTCATCCCCCAGTCTGTACTGATACTGGGGATTGCCCATTCCCAGGTGCAGGACCTCGCACTTGGCCTTTTTTGAACTTTGTGAGATTCACATGGTCCCACTCCTCCAGCCCATGAGGGTGACCCTGGAAGGAATTCCCTCAAGCAAATCAGCTGCACCACTCAGCTTGGTGTCATCTGCAAACTTGCTGAGGGTGCACTGGATCCCACTATGTGTGTAATTAATGAAGATATTAAATTGTATTTGTCCTGGGACAAAACCCTTGAGGGATACCACTTGGTACTGGTTTCCCCTTGGACATTGATCCATCGACTGTAATTGACTGGAGTTACAATCTGGATGTGGCCATCCAGTCAATTCCTTGTGCTTCTAACAGTCCATCCATCAAATCCTTCTTCTCAAGTTCAGAGGCAAGAATATTGTGGGGGACTGTATCAAAGGTCCAGGTGGTGTTCATGATCAGTGCCTTTTACAAGCAGTATCTAGTGAGTCATTAAACCAAATCTGGTTTAGAGAATGTATTATTTTATGTGTTTCACAGAAATAAAACAGCCTCAAAGACAGAAATGAGACCTGTTATTAGCAGAATTTGGTCATCTGTTGAATGAATCATTTCCTTCTCAGCATCTCTTACTCATCTCCCATTCTGACAGCCTGAAACCCTTGTACGTAGTCTGAAGTATGAACCTGTGCCGCCTTCATTCATTCCAAAATTATCTTTCAGTCATCATCTGCAGGCCACTGCTGGAGCCAGGCCTCTTTCACATGTGTTAACATTTCCCAGTGCATTTCACACATCCTCTGAGCCACAAGTTTATTTTATCAGGTTTAGTGCTTTTGCCCTTGCTCTCACAATATTTAAAGCTGAAGGCCTCACCCACACCTTCAGCCCAGTCTCCTTTTGCTTTCCTCATGATATACTTCTGTAGCTTGCTATTGACTCTTCTGGATTGTGGCAGAATAAAGTGTTAAGACCACATTGTATAAAGTGTGGCAGATTGTACTGATCTGCTATTTGATGATGAGCTGCACGGTCATTTTGCAGTAGTTCAGACTGATGTAAATACTTCTAGAAGGAACCATATCTTATATGGTAAGAGAGTTATGGGAGATAGCAGCAATTGGGCTGAGTGCCCAGCACTGTTGTTCACAGAGTAAACATTTTACTTTTCTCTGCTTCCAGTCCACAACCAAAATAGGAGAGCCTTGTCTAAAATTAACTAAAGAGGCTCTTTCATCTTAAGAACATTTAGATTTGGTATTTCAAGTAAATGCTTTAAAAAGAGTGATTATGTTTTACAGCAGCAATCTGTTGGAATGTCTGGGCTGGATGCCCTTGGCCACCACCACATGATGTCTTCGTAAGTGGGAAATGATCTTTATCTCCATTTATCCTTCCTTTTTTTTTCCCTTTAATTTTAAAATTCATTGGCTGTAGAATTGCATTTGAAACGATGTGACGTGTCTTCTTGAGGGTTTGTGTGCCTATTAATAGGTAGAACATATGCTCCCACATCATGCCTTGTTGTGGGGACAGAATTGCATGCATCTGAAGTAGAAAAAAATGGAAATTTTAGTGTCAGTTCATTTCAGGTTCTAATGTGTACTTTTCAGAACTTCTTTCCAAATGACAACAGGTTGTGTTTCCTTAGAATACCACAGAGTTTCTTACCATAAAGACTTAAGAAAGAGTCTCTAAGAAAGACAGTCTCTACAATCTCTACTGTACTTCCATTTCAAACTTAATTTCCTTGAGAAAGGGGAAACTGCAATACTTATTTAAAATACCTGATGGCCTGACTCTTGTACTGGTAAAGACAATGGTAAGCGCTGTCCTGATTCCTATGGAAGAGGATCAGGTTCCTAGATAGCTACACAAATATTTACCAGGCTGAGAGGAGCCTGGTAACACCCTCCAAAATAAAGGTTGCAATATAGCCTTCATTTATAACTTCCTGTTCTCACATGTTAATAACTTCCTCGTGCATTAGTTTTTCTGGCAATTCTCCATGTTTGGTTTCTGCCTGGAGTTGATGTGTGTATTTGGAACAAACTCATACCACACTTTTGACTAGGCGGGAAGCCAAAATGGGTGAGATTTGTTGCTTGGACTAAAGGTAACTGTCTTTGAGGACTAGCACCTTATCCTGAAAGGGGGGAAAAAATAGAATTGCAAAGCTATTAAGTGATTCCAAAATAATTTTTGAGCCAATGTTGAACTTTCTGGAAGTGATTTAATGATGTCACATCACATCATTATTGCTGTTTTATGTTTGAAGCAAGCAATCCATTTTGCATCCTTAGGGGTCAAGAAGTGAATGAGTAATTAATTCTTAGTTTCCTCATTCTTGCATTTGGGTGGAGGAAGAATTGCAGAAGAAAATACAGAAGGCTTCTAGAATATCTTGTATCCTTTACTGACATAAATTAATAGACAATTCCTTTTGCATTTGGGGGAGTTAGCAATGGGAAACTCTTCCTTCAAGTATTGAGTAGTATGTTTAAAACAATACAGATTAACTAAATAAAATCTTTTGAGTACTTGAAAAACTAGGAAGCTTTCTGTCCAATCTTGAAGGATTCTGAGCTTCCTTAGCAGAAATAAAGTGGAAGGTATTTGTCTCTCCGTGTTCGCTACAGGCACTAACCTGGAAGCTGTGAGCACACACCTTTAATGTGTAGGTAGAATTGGTTAATTCTCCTTTGCCTATTTTTTTTTTTTTTCCCCAGTTCAGGAATCCTGTCCTCAAAAACTTTCTGTAGGTTTTTTTTGACATTTCAGAAGTATGCTATAACATCTCTGTATGTGATAACAATTCTGAACTGGAATGCGTGGTATTTCCTCACTCCTGTAGAGGAACAGAGACAGGATATTGGATCAGGCATTGGGAATCTGCAAAGCTCTCTTTTTCCTCATCCATATGGTCTGATGTCTTCTGTATGTGCAGTGTCCTGAATATTGCTTGCTACAGAGACTGTGGTAAGAGAGTATGAAAAGGCTGGTGGTATTTTGTTGATTGTTTCTTTCAAATTTCTAACCCATCAAGTAAATAAAAAGGGAAAAATGGCACAGACAGAACAATCTTATTCAGGAAAAACCTTGTTTGCAGTTTGTAGCTATGGCAGATGACTCTGGGTGACATGTCAAAGCAAACATGGCCTGCCATTCAGTGTGGTTTAGAAGCTTGGAACCATTACTGTGCCGACACAACTGTGCAACTTCTAACCAGAAGGTGATGTCCTGACCAAGGGGGAATTTCTCCAGACAGGTGAGCATTGGAGAGGTGACTCCCAATTATTAAACTAAACCTGAGTACTTTTATCCCCTGGTTTAAGGGACTGATTATAGACTTGGAATGCACAAGGCTGTGGCTGAAACTCTCCAGGTGGTTGTGGTAAAACTTTGCCCGACTGGGTTATGCTATCTGAATACACAAAAGTTGTTGGCTAAAGCTGAAACCCACCACTGAAACCCTCCAGGTTCTCCTGATCTGACTTTCTCAAGAAGCTGAATAGAGGTTTGAATTGAGACTCAGGATATCCCATTTGTTGAGGAACTGCAAGGCTCAGCTCAGGTCGGGTTCTTTGTGTGGTGCAGCATTGCCCTGTTTGGCCTGGGGCTTATGGACAAATCAAGGCTGAGCCGTCTACACAGCTCCCCACTGTTGTCTGGGCACAGATAAGGCCATAGACAAGCAAATCAAGGCTTGAGTTGCCTGTAAAACCCCCCATGGGTTGCCAGCATGCACCAGATGATACTGAAACTTGCTAATGAATTATGACCCAGGAAATCCATACACTATCCACATAGTTGACAATTAGCTTGAATGTAAGGTGAACTGTACACCCAAAAGCGCCCATTTCTCTCTTCTGACCTTATAAGAGGCAAAGTAATGAGATTAGATGTCTCCATTGTAGATAACCATATTGGATAAAATTAATATCTTTAGTCAAATTAAGGCACTTTTAAGTAGTGAAGAAACAGATAGGCCATATGAATACAGGTAGTTTAACATTTAATTAAGGAAAATAAATAATTTAACCTTGTTTTACAATGTACCTGTTCTGGTAACTGTTTACAATACTTCTCATTTTTAAACAGGGTAAGTTTTTTGGCATTGCTTTCAGCCATCAGATCTTGTAAAAATCTTTTTTATGCTGGACAGAAGAGGTAATTACTGAAGTTTCATTCCCCAAGTAGGTACTAACAGCCTGTAATCAAGTAATCCATCAACATTTACTTTGATTAAACAAAAGAATTTGAGTTCCTGAGTCTTTCTGTAAAGCACATTTTTAATCCTTTAATCACTTCTGTGGCTCTTCCCTGAACCCTCTCCAATTTAGCAACTTGGAGCCAGAACACTATATATGATTTTATGATTTCTTCTTTTTTTTTCCTAATATCTTTTTTTTTTTCTTTTTTTTTTTTTTCATCATAAACCTCATTGACATCCACCTCTTGGATCTGTTCCCACCAAATGCTGATATCAATCTGTGTTTTTGTAGTGTGCTCTTCTTACGCCTGGGTGAAAGAGTGTTAACATGAGCTCAGTGTTTGGCTGCCTGCCTGGGCTGACATGAACTTTCCCCTGCAATCACCACATCAGGACTTCCACTTGCAGTGTTAGGGTTGGAGGCAGCTATAGTCTGAATGGAGGAAGATGAAGAAGAGGCAACTGCAACCATGTGTCTGTCACACCAGCTAGTGATAAAGGAGTGTGTCTGTCGTACACAAATGTCATTCCTCAAATGGAGAGGAAGGGTGATGAGGGAGCTGCCTGCAGTCCTCCTTCTGTACAGATAGTGCTGCATTGATACTGTAAAAGATTCTTAATTTATGTAATTTAAAGTTGGAAGATATTATCAGAACACCCAGACTGCCCTCCTTTCTGTCACAGGCTGTTATTTTTTAATCCATTTATTCTTTTAATTATTACAGCAATTCATAAGTGGCAAAATTCCTCTAGGAAAGTAGTCAAACCCAGTTTTAACTGGTGCCTAAGTTAAGAGCACAGTCCCTGTAGGTTTCCTCTTCAGTCAATGGAAAAGACTGAACTTCCTGCAAAGGGTGACCTTCCAAAGGGAAAATATTAATTGCTCTCAGGAGAAACCTTCTGTGACAGGGTCTGAATGTGGCCACCTCAGGTAATAACTATGGAAAAGCAAAGTCAGTTTGTACCTTTGTCTTGATTTGGAGACGTGGGGATATTTTCCCTTGGGATCCTTACCCAGTGGTTATTCATCCTGATCTTTTGTTTCCTTTCTAAAGTATCTTGTCCCTGATTTTCAGCCATGAACACCAGTTTTACTTTAGTAGATCAGAGAATCCTTTATAACTAGCATTTTATTTCTGCAAAAGGAGCAGATTTACTACATGCTGGAGAGGAACAGATTGAAGGTGACTGGAGCCTTCCCTTATTAAGGGATGGTCTACCCAGGGAACGGGAGGCCTGGCCTGTCACCAGAAACTGGTGAAACTAAGAGTACATGGTCAAGACCCTTTCTGCAGTTGTGATCTTTGCTTTCAAGCTGCAGGACTAAGTGCTCAAAATCAACATACAGCTCTTGGCCTTTCCTTTTAGTCTCTCAATTCATTGCCCCTCAATGAAGATAATCTGGGGGAAGATCTGATGGATTCCTAAATTTTTTATTCCTGTTTAAAAAGAAAAAAGCTAACATCAAGGTAACTTGCAGTTATTGCAGAGGAAGGTAGAGCCAAACTGATGTCTCTTGAGATCTGCCCTGACCATCAGCTTATATCAACATTATGAGGTTTGCTCAGAGTCTCACAGAAAATACAGTGCAGGAAAAAAACAGATCACTGCTTCCTGAATTCCACAGTAATTTTTAAGATTGTGGTCCGTCCTAACTCTATGTGTTATTAACCTTTCTGGAGTTATAGCTATCATTTAGCTAACTTTGCTTGATTCTTGAGTGCTATCCCATGCTTCTTGAAATGCCTGATGCTTGCTTTGTGAGTTCTCACAGCCCATGGAAGTTAACAGCAGTGTCTCACAAGTCCTGATCTCCAGCAGCTCAGGGAACTGCAATAAAGAAGTACGAGCAGATATTTTGTGCATTTCCTAACGAGCTGCTGCCTGAGTGCACAGTCATTAACATCACTCTGGCACTCACCAGCTGCTACTTTGAACAGCCCCTGAATGAAAGGGTCAGCTGCACATGAGCAAGTCAGCTGAGTCAGTGATCCTACATCTACCCTCCCATTGCAATGGAACTGGTGCACATCCTCCAGCCTGGAGCCCACCCTGGGCGTGTGCTGCTGGGCAGCTTGGCTAGATAAACTTCTCCTGGAGTGAGCACAAAGCTGTGTCTGTGAACCCAGATTCTTGAAATGTGTCAGAAGAAAGAGGAGTTTTCAGAAGACTTGAGTGTGGGCATATGCAGTGTATGTCAGTACTCTATAGACTAGAACTAGCCCAGTGCTAGAAAGAATTAGACAAAGTAATTTCTTTGTCCTGAGTGGCTGAGTTCTGGGCTGTCCTTGAACAGCTAGTCTTGGCTTTTCATCCTTCCCAATGCACTGGGAACTAAAAGCTGAAGCAGTAGAGGATCAGAGTGGGCTAACAGTGCTCTCACCCAGCAGCCCTTTACTCCCGTGACTGCTTTATACCCTGAAGAGACTGTAATGTGCATCTCTGAAAATGAGCTAGGCCTATCTTCTTCAAGAGGTACTGGATGTATAATAACATATACACAGATGTATCTGTGCCTATTCCATGAAGCTTACTAGGTTGTGCAATTCGTATTGCTGCAGGCAGCATACTTTTTTTTCCAATATAGGAAATAAACTGGACCTATTAATAGAGAATATAAATATAGGTCAAGCTTTTGATGTGTCATTTTCTGTTCCTTTACGTATGAACCTTCAAAAACCAAGGGGGACATGTAAAGGTATGTTTTAAAACTACACATCCAAAATGATAGCACTTTGTCACTGTGACTCAGAGATGTTTCTACGAAGTATCCATGTGAGTGTGAATGTCCTAGTGGGAAGGGATGATGGTAGAAACAATCTATGGATAAGTGGAGAAGCTATGGATGATTTATATTGCAGCTACTAAGAAATGGTTAGAATTAGAAGAGAAGCTATTTTTGTTTAGAGTCGCTAACTTTAAAATAGTTCTATTTCCTGTTCAACTACTAGCACCCATTACATAGACAAACAAGTCTGTTAAAAATTCAATGTTCTTGATCTCTGTCAGAAAAATCCCAATCCCTATGTCCATGTTCTATCGACTGAGACTTCAAATAAATACAAATGATGGGTTTCACAATTCCTTAAGTTCCTTAAACATCAGATAATGAAAAGATATTTTTTCTTTTTAAAATGCTCTTTTAAGCATCCTAGCATAGAGGTGTAGAAAAATATCATAGTCTCTCCAGGGGTAGGTTTTATACAAAAAGATACAAAGACTGTTTAAACATCATTAAATGTATGAATTCAGCCCTGTGACAGGAGGGCTTAGTGTAGGGGTGCAAAGTCTAATCTGCGGATGGTTTTGTGCTCTCCTATATAAACACAGAGCTGCACCTCCCCACATCTTCTACTGTAATATCATCTTCAAATTCTGTGTCTATGGATATCACCATCTTCCCAATGAAGTTTTCACCTTCACCTCTTTTCCCTCTAATTCTTCTGACAACTGGAAGTTGTGCATATGTGGTTTAAGCTAACCTGCTGAACCTTGTGTTTAAATGGAGGAGCAATGAGCATACCACCACTGTTTGTTTCCACAGATGGGAGATGTTTTCAGGGTGGTTTTTTTGAACCCATCAGGAAGACAGAGATTACATCAAGGCTTTAATCCATTGTTGTGTTTCTTCTTTCTGGGACCTCCTGGATGTAGTTACAGATTATCTGTCTCTTCTAAGAACAGTCCAGAAAAGCATCATTTCAGTATATTACCAACACTTCCCCATTCTGCCCCTTTCTGAGATTTCTTTTAGTTCTAATGAAGGTAGTCTTGTATTTATTATCTGTAGGTTATGCACTAAGAGAATCTCCCCCTAGTAATAGAGAAGTTGGGAAATGTCTTACACCACTTTCATATAATATAAATAGGATGTAACAGGATGAACAAAAAAAGAAAGAGGCCTTATCCTTTCCCTTTTGCCCTTCACTAGTTAAGACTAGACTTTCTGATCACCAGAAATATGCATCCAGGCTAAGTGACATTTGAAAGAACACTTCAATATGCAGTGGGAACAAAATTTAGCCTGATACATGATCTAGAGATGAGTCTATCTTATGCATGGTAATCTGTGTTGTAAGTAGGAAAATAGGTTTCTCAGAAGACAGAAGGAGATGAAGAGGGCAGCAAGATAAAATTCTGAAAATGAGGCAGAAGGCTGTTGTGAGGAGGAAGTTGTACGGAGTTGAAAAGGACCAAAGAATGGGGAAAAACAACTGATGGTCTGGTTGGAATGGGGGGAGAAGTAGAAGATTAAGGATAAGGGAAGCACACTGACTCTGTCCCAATCTCTTTGTCCTTTGGTCTTTGAAAAGACACAACCAGGGTTTCCTTTCATCCCCTTTACACTCCCTAAAATCTACTGATGTGTGCAATTTGCAGCTGTGATGTGATGCAAAAGCAATGTGCATGGTAGGAATTGTTGGCAAGATTAGGCCTTTGTGATTGCAGGCTCTTTAGAGCAGGAGAGGGATTCTCAGCTACTATAAACTGAGAAAGTTCCACTGAATCCCCATACTCTTGAGTCTTGAATTAAGTACCAAGCATGTTAGTGACTGAATAATGACAGGAGAATCTCCTTTTTCACTCCTAGAGGCCCTACCTGGGTCCTTGAGCTCAAACTTTTTGTCTCTTCAGAAATTTAAACCACGTTTGTTCCATTCTTACATCCACTGGAATTTGCAACATATCTTCTTTGTAGTCTGGACAAAGCTTGAAGATTTCCCCAAACGCAGGGTGAATCAAACCACACAGGAATGTTTGTAAAGAACATCTTGGACCCTTTGAAAACATATTCAGTTCTCAGAAGCACTAATGCATTCCACATTTGGTCATTAAACACTAATTGGTAACATGCTGGGTATGGGTTCGCTCTCTGACCAGTCAGTATTTCCTAGGTCACAGCACTGCAAGACCTCAGTGCCCTCATGTGACCTGCCCTTTTGAACTTTTAATCCTTCAACTCCTCAGAAGCGCAGACCACTTTGGAAACCACAGGCATATTTTTCCCTGGCTGTTTAAAAGTTTGTTTGGTTTCTTCTCCATCTCTCACTCCTGCCCCCTCCTCACTGATGATGCAGAATGTCTTTTGGGGGGACTAATTGAAGGCTTCAAAGAACTCGATAGTTTATTGTGAAACTTTTGTCCTCGGTAAATGTCACAGGGCTCATGTTTTATTTTATTTATAACCCTTTTTCCGTTACTCTGCCATTTCCCTGAGAAATTATGACCTTGGCTCTATCAGTTTAACCAAGCTGGTTTTATATATAGCAAATGTGTGTGTGTGCAAAAAATCGAGAGAAGGGGGGAAGCCACCAAATAGCTTTCTATTAAAACAGTGCTTGTACAGTATGGTAAGACATTTCATGGCTGCTGTAAGGGAAGAAATTGGGAAAGAAATTATGCTAAACACTGAAGAAGATTCAGGTGGTGTCTCTGACTCCAGTGGTCACAGGGTAATAGAACCTGGTAGCTTCCAGATAAAATAAATGTCACCTGATATTTCTTCTAAGTAACATGTCTAGGATGTTCCCCTCTTTTTGCTTGTCCCATGACCCTCACTCCCTTTGAGTTTCCTGGTCCTTTATTTTGCTTAGCTATGGTCTAAATCTCAGAGTAGTCTGTGTATAAACTGAATCTCACTTTCACAGAAGCTGAGGTTGATCTCAATGGAATCTCTGCAGGAATCTGGGAGAGAAATAATCTGGGCATAACAAGTGCAGGGCTGGAATGGGTCACAGGGTACTATTCAAACATCAGTCCCTGGGTCATTTCTAAGGTATCCCCCAGAAGTAACTATAAAACATCAATCTTCTTACTAGCAGATGTATATCTTAAAGAGAAGGGTCTGCACCTCACCTGGAGAGTAAGAGGCTGTGGGCTGGGCAGTGGCTGGTGCTTTCACTCAGGGGGTCCCAGGGTCTTTCTACATGAACCAGTGCCAGGAAATGTTCCCAGGCACAGGAATGGGACTGTCTATACACTTAGATTGTTAGACCAGGACTGGGCACATTAATTTACTGGTACAGACTTCGCCAGAATAGCTGAGCTCTGTATGTATTATCTGAAAGAGCAGCTGCTCTCTCATCTAGGAAAGAACATCCTCAAGTGACATTGGCCTTGCTCTCCTCCCACTAGTAGTGGTGAGGTCAAATTCATTAAAGTCTCTCTTTGAGCAGGAAAATGCTATAAAAAGCAATGGGAATTTTTTTAAGGACCATTAAAAAAAAATAAATTTTGGAGTTGTTTCCATGCTGCAAGATTTGAAATGGTTCCATTTTTCATTCCCCTAGACAACCTCTTAAACAAACAAAGTTATTCTCACTGTGGATATTGAAAGAATTCTCCAACTGCCTCCCTTCCTGGCCTGACCATGGGCGGCCAGAAGGGCAAATAAAAAATATATACATTTTATAGGACAGAGACTTTTTCAGAACACTATGTCTTCATAAGAAATTTTGCTTCTGAAAGAAAACAAACAAATAAACAATTTTGAAGGAACATCCTTGCTTTTTCATTTACAATTTGGTCAGTGGTAGTTATTAATTCTGATCACTGAAACAGATCTTTTGGTTTTGCTTTTTCCTACCTTTCCTGCAAAGCACCTCTGTATATATATATATATTTGTTATCTTTCCCTCCAGATCATCAAGAGCAGAATCTATGCTGTCCTTCAAGGATTTTGTCCTCTTGCCTTCACCCATCCCACATGTCACCGAATATGTTAAGCCATTGGACTCGTGTTCTTGGCAATATCCCCATTTTTTAATGCTTCTTTCCCAATTCCCATGTAAGGACTGACAGACTTTGGCGACCTTTTGCAACAACACTTGTTTACTAAAATTAGATTTTTTTTCTTCCTGGCATATAACCAAATAGATTATACTCCACAACTTGTCATCCATGTAGAGCAGGCAGCCCCTGAAATTGATGATGCAGAGAAATAAACTTCTCCATGAAGAATAAAAGGAGCTCAAGGGGTAAAAAAGCAAAAGCAAATGATGTTCTAGCAATTTGAATGCATCTATCTCTAGTGTGTGTACACATGCACATATGATATTAAGTGATGGTGTCAGCCACAAAAGGTTGGGAGGTTAGATACAGGTCAGATAAGCATCTAACTATTTAGATGTGTCTAGAAAATTCATTTGAATTTAAGATTCATGGAAGCCATTAGTAAAAATCTTAGTTGAACACTGCAGTGCTACTGCACATCTTTATCTGGCTGGAGACAATGCTTGGAGTATCTGAATTTTTCCATGGTATTTCCATTAGTTCTTGTAGACTGAAAGTGAAAATTAAAAGGTCTAGGATAGGAAAGCAAAACCTTCAGCATGATAGTTTTGAGAAACAAGTCTGCGTCAAAGGGAAAAACTCTTTAATATTTGACCATTATTAAGCCCAGAGAAATAAGCTGCTGAGTGCATCTTCATCCTAACATGAAAATTATATTAAACCTAGACTCCTGTTAAAAATTATGGTCCCATGATGCTTACCAGTGTATTAGCACATATGAAGTAATCACTCTACTACAAATTTTGCAGCCTTGCTCATTGTAAGATCTAAGATGGTGATAAGTAATTAGCAGGAGACAGTGAGAAGATTAAAAGGATGCTTTGGTAATTTGGGACTAGCTATACAGAGACTTAGGGGATTTTTTCTGACCAACGGAACATTTAGTTAAAGGGATTTAGGCTGCTAATCTTTCTTGAAGTCAGAAGTCATTCCATTTCCATTGGAGCTCTAGGGCTGTATCAACTTTTGGTCTCTCTTTTCTCAGTGCATGTGTTTGAGATGAAGTCTGATGCTGTTCACTGCTGCACGTACCGAGTGACTGTGTCAGTGCTTCAGCATCTGCACTGCTCCAAACTCCAAAAGAGCCATGCCCAGCAGTAGCTGTTCCACATCAGTCTTCCCTTAGGGTTTATTAACTATACCCCACCATACTGGACTATATAAAGTCTTTGACTGCTAATGTAAAATGGTATTTAAGGGCATCTTGCATATCTTAAATGAAAGAACCAGATGATATTTTTGCTGGCTAATGACCCTTGTAATGATGTGTCACTAACACCAGCACTTCTGCTTGGAGAGCCTGGGTCACCCGAGGGATAGTGTCTGAAGATGCATGCAGAGGCAACAGGGGGACAGCAGGTCTGTGGGTGTGATTCTGCCGTGATGTAGAAGCAGCACAACCCCAGTATCACTTGCACAGCAGTGTCAGGGCTGCTCGCTGCTGCTGCTTCTCTCGGCCGAGCAGCCCACATACTTTCCTCTGAGATGCTGGGGAAAGCAGAGTGTCGACCATCAAACCTGAAGGTTTCATTCTTTTCATGTGGTTACATCCGCAGCCGTGACACTGCAGGTGACGTAAAGGGAGAGGAAAAGGCTGCTTTTTCAGCAAGATGCAAACACAGAGATACCATCCGTCCACTGATTTTCATCTCTCTTCACAAATACTCATGATCCAAGTCACTGATGTTGTCCCTCCTTCTCTACCTCTGCTATCACTTTTCTTAACCCTTCTTAACAATAGAGTGAGAACATCACTGCCTTGTATTCAGCTGGGACATGTAACATTTCATGTTCCTTAAGGTCTCTTGCTGCATCATATTTATACCTAGAGATACAACTACAGAGCTTCAGAATCCAACTGGCAGTTTACACCACCTTAAAATGCAGACTAGAAACTGTACCCCTAACTGGGGAAGAAGGAATAGTTTGGATATTATTCTAACAATTTAAAAGGAAAAATATATCAGCAGTGGGCCAGTTTGACATTCTCACACTAGAAAAAAAAAAAAAAGCTGAAGCAGCTTCTATATGAAGAAATATAATTTTGGGGGGAAAAAAAAAAAAAGCAGCTTTTTCCTCTTACAGTATATTTTTGTTGGATTATCTGGCTGATGTTCTTTATGTTTCTTCACCACCTTATTCTTTTATATGTGCTCCATAGAAATATGTGTCCCATGATGGACCTTCTTGCATATTTGATCACAAAGACTGTCTTCATTACATTCCTTCCACTGTTTAACAAGAAGATCATGGTTCATTAGAGAACAGGCCATTGGCCAGGCAGTTAACTTATTAGGGGAAGTATTCCAGGTTCCACAAGAAACAATAACACTCTCAGTGAGAATATTTCAGATTCTACTTTTTGCTGAAAATGTGAATTCTCCTGAGAAAATGCTAGTATGTTTTGTTTTCTTTGAAACTGCCTTGCATGCTCCTACCGTTACCTGGCCCCTTTCTACAGGTGGGAGACTGTTTTCTGGATTTCTCTCTGATGTCATAGTTTGCTTTTGGTTTTTTTTTTCATTTTCACTGAAAATTTCCACAGAATGATAGCACAGGCCAACCCTGGTGATTCATTTCTTGCCATCTCTCCTCAGCAGTGTTGTTGCTGTGACAGGTATTTTCCCTTTTGTTTTCCCCAAGGGTGCCTTACACATATCATTGGAAGGTGTGAATTCTATGCAAGTTCAGTTCTATTGCTTATCCATGATCATTGACATTAACTGGATCCTTTCTGTTGGATTCAATAGGCTTTGGGGGACCCCCTTCATAGAGCTGGTCTTTATAATGAGTAAGTCATAAGCAAAAGTGCCTTCTTACTCTACTAAAGCAGCAACTTTTATACTCAGTTGGGTATTTCCCTCTTCTTACATCAACATGCAAATGCAAGGAACACATCACTTGCTGTCTCTGCCTATACTCCCTCCCTCTCCTAACCTAGAAACTTGTTTTCTGGGGTTCTGATTTTACAGCTCTGGCTCCAGACATGGGCCATCCTTGGTCCTAACACAACGGTGATCTCTTGCATAGAAACATGCATACATATGTACTGATCTCAGAATTATCTTTTGAAAACCAAACATCATTAATTCACTATGTTTCATCTTAAAAAAACCCAATAAAATAAATAAATTATTGTGTTTCAATTATATTCCTCATGCACATTCCTCCATGTAAGTTAGTACCATCTTTAAAAAGTCTAAGTCTCATCTGCAATTATTAATTGTGCCATTATTCTCACGTTTTTCTTCTTCATCTGTGAGGGGCAGACTGTGTATAATGCCTGTTGTAGATCTAAACCAAAGCAAGGTAGGAACTAGTCTAGAATGAGAGGTCACCATCTTGTTACTCAGATCCAGAGAGCCCTGGCAACACTGGGTCAAAACAGTCTTGCAGTAACAAATCAGTTACAGTAAAGGTCAGAACTTTTTAATTTCATAAGCTGAATTTTGTTTGTCTGTGTGAATGTGTAAGGTGAGGAAGAGAGAGGTGCTTTGGTTGTAGTTTAGTTCAGTTGTTGGTTGAGAAGGAAAGAAATACTCAGAAATGTAACCAGAAAAAGCAGTAATTCTTAGTGTCTGAGGGTTTTTTGCAAGCGCTTAATTTAGTTTTCTCATGTTTTGGCTGCCTGTCCCAACAGTGGATATTCTTTGTATTCCGTCCCTCAGGTGGGGTGGTAGCTGCATAGAGACTTGCAAGATTGCAGTTTAAGAGTGGCTTCACCACAGGTTTCCTGTGAGATTTTGCACAAGATGCACAGGCCCTCTCCTCTGTGGTATTTAATTTTCTATTCCTGCTGAAGGAAGCAGGAACAAAGCACTGAACACCTTTGCCTTAGTTTTCTCACTTAGAAAATAGGTACTTTTCCTCACTATTTCTTAGAAGGATATCAATAGTAATGAACATATTTTTAAACTGACAGAAAAATTTCATTATTATGTGATTATAAGTACTGCCCATTTTCACTGTGTTTGCTCAGGATGACCAGACCTCCAACCTTCACCTGTGAGTGAAGGTGAGCAAATGATGCCAGAGCAGAGGAGAGCATGAGTGTTGTGTGGGGAAACCAAAGCACTCAAAACTTGTGGGATGAAGCAGCAGCACCAGGAAGGCATCTCCACTGATTGTTTCTTAGATTCATTTTGATCACAAGATTATCTTGTAATCTTCTGAAGATGGTATTTTTTTATTCTTTCCTCTAAAACTGTGTATTTTCAGGATAAACCAAATATCTAAAGAATCAGTTCATTTGTTTTCCACGAATCTTACCT
The DNA here is from genome assembly GCA_025447755.1 of Corythornis vintsioides. Classification (NCBI taxonomy): domain Eukaryota; kingdom Metazoa; phylum Chordata; class Aves; order Coraciiformes; family Alcedinidae; genus Corythornis; species Corythornis vintsioides. The sequence goes on from JAOEGS010002129.1 coordinate 20,585, forward strand.
GGTTTTGATTAAAAAAAAAACAAACCAACAACAAAAAAAGAACATGGTATGTTTTATAGTCTTGTGTACATAGTCAGGTAAGGTTCTTGACAGCCTGAGCTCTTGTATATCAAGGTATCCAGCTGTGACTTTTCAAATGATGACCCATGTAGTAGCCAGTACAGAGGAAGACAAGATCACCTTCCAAAGAGCTGCGGTCTTAAAATGCAAAGCAAAACAGAATTGGAGATGATCCTTTACTCATGATTATTCTTTAAGAATGGTCATAAATAAAAAATGAAGTCTGCATGGAGAACCTCTCTGAAGTATTATAAGAGAATAAGAGAACACAAAGCTCTGTTCAGGCTAAAAGCAGCTGCATTGACTTATAACAAGCAAATGGGGTTACAATAGCATATCTGAGGCTGGATGTTTATGTAATGATGAAGAACACAGAGCTTCCCATGCTTCAGTTTCCTCCACTGCAGGTGGGAAACGGTGCATTATCATTCCCTTGAAAAAGCATTTTGAGATGGATATGGAGAAAGCCTTGTCAGTAAAAAGAGATGGAGGTCCCTGCCAGAGTTCCCACCTGTGGTCATCAGAGGACAAAGGTGTCCTAGTCAAGCGAACTGGCTGACGAGCATTCGTCCTCAGTTTTCTCTGGGTGCAGTAGAATTTGAGCTAAGCATGAAGAGTTATAGTGATTACAAAACACTTTCCTTGAAAATGTCTTTTGATCTCTGGCCTCCAAATCGCATCAACCTTCTTCCCTTCTGAGAAGCTATTTCTTAGTTCTTAGAAACAGCCAGCACTCAGTGGGGCTGCATAAGAACTTGTGCTCTAATAGAGACATAGGGAGGAGGAACTAGAAATGCTCTAGTTAAAGGTCAGAATGTTTCTGGGTTTCTTTGTTTGTTTTCTGTGTGGGAGTTCCGTACCGGTAATTTTTATTTCCTTCATTCTGCCCCATTTTTGTCTACTCAGCTTGAGGAACAGATGTGGGCTTTTGTCCAACTCTGTGTAATATGATAAATACACATTCTGTGTTTTAATGCCTGGCATGGTGTCCTCTAGAAATAGACTTGAACAATGACAAATATACTTGGCATTTAGAGGAATCAGCTGGGCTATCTAGGCATCACGAGGTCTGAATAGAATAGCTGCAAGCCCAGGAACATTTTTTTTTCCAGCAAAGCTGACTTGTTCCAGCCTTACTTTTGCTGACATATCTGAAATCCCTTGTCAGGAATCCCTCTGTCTGTTCCTCAGTTATTAGACAAAGCCAGGGAATGCTGTGGAGGGAGACCTTGCAGATGAAGCATTCTTATCTAGTTTTCTTGGAAGCAGGATATTTCTTGGTGCCAAATGAAAGTTTATACCTTGGAGTCTTGCAGAAAAATAATAATAAAAAATAAATAAAAGAGAGAAATTTTCTTTTAACTGAATTCATAGCAAGTTATACATTTGGCGTTTAGATCAGTTGGAAATGAGCTTGGCAGATGCTGTGATAATGATGCTAAATGAGGGGAAATGATCTGGCCATACACCTAGGAGGTGAATCATACTACATCACAGACTTATTTTTAATATAGAGAACTAGTGTATCTCAAGCTTTTATATATATCCCTCCAACCAATCACATGGCATTTTTGGATGCAATTCCTCCACCCACAGGTAGCTGGCTGTGGATTTGACTGACATAACATAGGATGTAGCACCTGGATATGCCACTATTTGTTGGATGCATTTCATGCTTATCTTTATAAAATACTGCAAATGACTACTATTTCTGTTTTCCCTTTAAGAAATTGGACATAATAAAAGTTCTTAGGAAGGAATCTTTGTAGTATCCTCCTGTGTTGACATCTAGACTCCCTTGTGCTTTATAAGTACTTTCAGTGACCAGTAATTTGGGAAATTTGACACTTTCATCTCTAAGTGTTAGATGTGCTTAATTAATGTGCTTCCTAAGCCACATTAATTTGGGTTTCAATGTATGTAACAGAAGCAGCCCAGGTACAGAGCTAATGATTAAGCACAGATGAAATCTAAATAGGAAATAACACCATCAAGGCGATTGACCAGCCATGATGTATCTTCATCCCATCTTTGTCTCCAGCAACATCCTGCCAGGTATATATATATACATCATCGGGACTTCAGCCATCTGTGGAAATATACAGCTAAAACAAGAGGCCATCCTCAGAGATTAGACCTATCAGCCAAGCAGGGCTTTTCAGATGCTTGGTTTTAGACCTAGATTTACTAAACTTGCACCAATGTCCCCCACATAGCATGCAGATCTTCCTTTTAGTTTGAAACCTTACACTCTGGTAAACATTCTTTAATATGTATTTAATTTTAACACGAGGTAAATGTAAACTGTCTGACAGAACCAGCTTGCCTCTTTGCCAAGTGTGCTGGTCATCACTTGAGAGAGTTTAGCACTGCTGAAAATCACTAAGATTGAGGCATATGGGCTGGGAGAGTATTTTCAAAAGTTAATTTACTCAGAGGCAATTAACTGACATTAGTAGTTCTGAAATTCCCTTTGTTCCCCTTCCTATACAAATACATCTATTAATCATTAACCTCTAAACTTCCATATATCAAGTATGTTTCAGATCCGATACGCTTCTGGAAGCAACTGCAAGTTCACATAGTCTGTAAAATGACTTCTGATGAATCTCTGTTGCTTTTTTTTTTCCACCAGAAATTAATTTTCATCTGCTAGTGCTTGCTATTAGAATCAGGGTAGGAAGATGTTTTACCTGACCTAGTCTGGCCATTTATACATTCCTGTTCTTAGCAGTATATACTAATGCTGTCTCTGGATTATGCAATTAATCAGTTACAGAGGATATGGAGATTTAATTACACTAAAAAGAGGAAGATGATGTCATTGATTATTTTAAGATGGAAACATCTGAATAAAGCATAAGAAGTGACAATTCCTTCTCCATAAGCAACATGTTTAGGATTTGAAGAGCTAGACTGTGAGTTACTATTAATGTAGAATGAATTCATTTTCCAGATGTTACATCAGCACTGAACCCAAAGAATGTTATCTCAGCTGGAGTAATACAGAATTCTACTTACTGAAATAACTTAAGCTTATGAGTATTGTAGCTTGCCTAGAAAAAAAAGCAAAGCAATTAGTTACCTGGGTTACACACTTTTCAGCCAGGAAAAGAAACCCAGTTGATTAACATGAGAAAATTAATATTTTATGTAAGCCTAAATGGCTGATGTGAGCATGTCATTTATTTTTTTTTTTTAAAGATGACAGAATTAATCACTTCAGATTTTTGATCCAAAGTTAATATTTGAGTTATCTAAGGGCTCTTCTATTTATACACTTCTCTGTGTCTACTGCATACTTACATAGCTGTGTTTGCTATAGTTGCACGTATCTGTGCAAGTGAAAGGAAATGTTTTTAAATTAGCCAAAACATTGCACTGTGTATGCTCTTGACCTTGAGAATATACACTATGTGAGCTTATTACAAATACATAACAAGATTGTTTGTCCCCCAAAGCAGTTTACTTATCCCTGAACAAAAGTTCCTCACAGCTGGGAGATCTTGATTGTACTAACATGAAAATTCACTGGACACAAGCGATCAAAATAAATCTTCTCTGTATCGTCAGACAAAACTTCCTTTTGATGAATGCCCTGACAACTTCCAGCTTTCTAAGGACTTACTGCATATCAGAAAGTTTTTCAGGTCACTGTTCTCTGAGGGGACACATCTGATCCTGTCATAACACCTTTCTTGTTTTCTTTGAGCACACCCTCTGTTGCCCCTTGGATACACACTGGGGAGGGGAATAGTCATGAATGTGTCCCATTGCTCCAGTCAATAGGTTCACCTCTGTATTACATATTTTTGTAGATGTAAAATCAACACCATAATTGTTCCTGTAAATTGTAATTTTAAAGTCTATTTTGTATAACAGGGGAAATAGAAATGAAGCGAACTGGTCTTGGATATTCTCAACTATGAGAGCAACACAAACACACCAGTAGAAGCTCCTGTCTGCTTCTTAAACTAACTACAAGAGGACAAAAATCCCAGGATATTTTATTTCACCTGCTTTAACAGGCAATCATTTAGCATCCCTGGTCTGATAGTTGAATGGAAAGTATTAGTCTGACTTAGAGTTGGTTGCATTTCTGTCACCTTAAAATACTGATGTAATTCCCATCAGTAAATAATAGCTAAACGCCTTAACAGGATGCCATTATTCAGGTGAAATTCATTCCTGCTGATATAGATTTTGAAAAGCTATCACTTAATGAGTGTTCACCTTAATTTAAATGCAATTACAACCACAGGTACGGAGAATACATTATTTTTTTTTTACTTGTAGCCATACATATGTATGTAAAATGTATAAGAAATATGGCAAAACGTTAACAATATGTTTGAATCAAATTAAATGGAATAAGAATCTCAATTTGGTTATCCATGAAGAACCCTCTTCTTGGGAAATAGAGTTTTCAGCAACCTTGTAAAAAGAGAAGGAACTTCACATGGTTTGCATTATAATTCCTCCTACCAGCTTTTTCTTCCAAAATGAAGTGCTCAATCTAAGATTTTATGTGTTTGACTTAATATGGTGGAGAAATAAGAATAAAATATTGAAACCCTTGTGCTCATGATTAGGCCAAATTACGTCTGATTGAATGGAGCTTTAGGAATTCCAGCTATGCTTGAAATCTCCTAAGGAGCTTGAAGGGGAAAGAAATTAACCCACTATAGTTATGAAGGCTTACAAAAAAAAGATTGAGGAAAAAAGAAGAATGATCTTGTGGTTAAGACACTTGATTTAGGTCTTGGCTCAGTTTCTTCCTTGTTTGAATGATCTTATGGTTTAATTGAATCTAATCTCTCTGTGCCTCAGTTTCCCATTAGTAAAATAGGCAATAATTAAACCTTCCTTCTCTGTTTAAGTTACAAATCCTACCAAGTCAGGAATCCATGCAGAACATGTGCATACAAAGGAAGCTTATGACACTCACTTGGTTTCTGAAAATTCACAATATTCAGTTAGGAGCACAGAAACTACTGACAACAGGTGTGTCTCTGCCTAATCCCACATTCAGACACTAAAGGCTAAATTTAGAAAAATAAGGGTGCCAAAATCCCAAACTGCAGCACAATGTATTTTTCTTCCAGGGGCTGCTTGAAGGGGTATGTGAAGTTTACAAGTAGTTGACTTATTAGGAGCCTGTTGAAGAAAAAGGACATAGAAGGTAATGAGAGATGGAAACAAGTTTCTCTTCTCTAATAAATCTAAGTCTTTAAAGCACTAGGCCATGCTTAAAGTTTTGATTTGGCTGACTTCTGAACCTCCACCTTGAATATGTGAGGTATTTGTAATATAGATGCATTCATTTGTAGAGATGTATTTGCTGTCCCAGATTTGACAGCAAAAGCTTTGTACCAAAGTTGAGTATTATAGTATGTAAACTTGTCACAACTTTCCTATGCAAAGGGAAAAGACTTTTTCAGTGAGGGTGGATATCAGTCCTGAGATCTGCTAAGGACTTTGCTTCTTGAAGCCATGAAATCAAAGCATGCCATCATCCAGACCACTGATTCATGCTGGAGGTGACTGAAATATAACATCAAAACTAAAACTGTGTAATTGATATTCTTGCATATGGAGTAAAACTCTAGCTGAGTAATGTGGTAGGATGTCATCCTGTTCATTGCAAAAGCCCTATCCTTGAAGAATCAGAAGCACCACTGGAGAAGACTTCTAACAAACCTTTCTGTCTGATGGAGAGGAGCTAAGAGGGGGCTAAATGTATGTGAGAAGGAATAATAATTATTTTCTCTGCCCTGCTGTCTCCCAAGTGCCTTGAAAGGGATAGATTTTTAATGCTCAGGTCGAGATGATTAGGATGGAGACATGCACATAGCAAGAGTTGCATTGCTTGATCCCCTTTCCTTTTGCAAAAGGTATTTGAAAGTTTCACTTTTCCTTCACAAATCATCTTAACCAGCATTTTTAGGACAGATTTCTAAGGGGAAGCAAAAGTCTAATGTACTTTCCAAGTAGTGTAGAGATGATTTTGTCCTTAGAGATATCTAATTTCTGTAGCATGGGACAAGATTATTTTACAGCATATGGTAGCTGTCCAGTGATGTCATAGTGATTAATGACAGGACCAGTTGGATGCTCCAGTGGCATAACAAATGACCTGGGTTTCCTGTAATGGCAACAGTTACACATTTGTACTGGGACCCTGCAATTAACTGAGCTCTCTCTGCTCACCCTGGGTTTAAGTACTATAAAATGACTGCAAAGACTACTACCAACTTCATAAGGGTGCAAGTCAACCATTCTGTGACTTTTGGCAGATCCATTAGACTGTCTCACATCTGTAAAACAGATATTATAATTAGATGGTCAGAGGTTTGTTGTAAAGTGAACTGGTTGAAGGTCTCAGAAAAGAAAAATATGAAGAGGAAATAACTGATTTCAGAGAAATGATATGTGTATTTTTAACTCTGTATCATAGACTGATGAACCTCCAACACTATCCAATGTTTTCTTTTAAATATGTAGAGTTTATTTAGCCTTATGATTATCTGTCAGATAAATCCAGGAAGTCTCCATTAGATGCTTTGTGCTCTGCTTTCATGTCAAATATTTTTTTTGGTGATCATAGTTCCCTGCCTGAAATAATTCTGGGAACAGACAAAGTATTCCTACTGTACTGAAGAAAGCAATACAGACAACAAATGATCCATTTCTCCCAGTACCAGATTTATTGATAGCTTGAAGACTGTCACTCTGCTTGTCATTTTAGGTCATATCTAAAGAAAGACACGTGTGATTTGTCATTAGCTGATGAAAAATACCCTATTAGACAACAACTATTAAAAAACTAAAATGATCTATCGTCTTGATCCAAAATTTACCTGTTCTTCATCATTTTGATCACAATCACAGTCTTGGGCATATGCTATATTTGGGATCAGGCTTTGTATTTATCAAGCTGCTAAGTCTCTTTGAACCAGGATCTTCAAATGATTCATCTTTTTGATCTGTCTTTCTCTAATGATAGTAGTATAATATTAATAGATCATTTCACTTTATTTCAATACCTCTTTTCCACTGCTGGTTACTGGACAGTTCAGTCAGCTAATGTAAGGAAGAATGTCCTGTTGCTACTGGCATTGGGTTTACCAGAAAACTTAACAACATTTTTGTTTGGTTTAGGTTCTTTCATTTAGAAAAAAAGTGAATTTTTCTAGGTTATGATGAAAGTTCTTGAAGGCTGACACATTTGGATTCTTTAATATTTTACATTTTTTCAGTCACACCTCTGACTTGTTTCTGAACCTTGCAGTACATGAGTGTATAATTACTCCACACTGGTGAGAAGAGCTCATCCATAACTTTTCTACACTACTAATATTCTGAATACAACAGCATCATGAATCTAAGAAAAAATTGCATTTCTACAGACATTTTTTTTCTGGTTAGATAATCCAGAGAGAACAGACAGGAACACTGTGCATAGTATAAACTAACCAACACATAGATTTGTGTTCTTCCATGTTCACTCACTGTTTTTGTGACAGGTTTGGAAGTGAACGAACACACAAGTTTCAAATAATGTATAGAAGTAAGGAAGGAACATTCACACAGATCACATTCCAGTGGTGACACCCTGGATGATGTCTGGAGCCAGATACAGTGATGGGAGAAGGTGGAGGAAAACACAGCCTGTTGGCTGGCTTCATTTCCTTGCCACTCACGTAAAGCCACTGATCCCCGCTTGCTCATGGCAATGGTTTTTTACGTCACTTGGAAGTGACAGCAGATGACTGCTTTTATAGGCAGGAGAGCATATAAAACAGATTACAGTTTTGATTTTGCAATGACACTTCTGGTGGTGTTTTTATAGTGAATAAAACTGCACACATCCTTTGAATGCTCTCCTGGCTTTTTTATGTGACTATCCAAAGACATTCTCTGCTGCATTTGCTTCATTAGGCTAATTTGCCACTTTTTTGGCTAGTGAACTCTAAACTGGTACCTCAGTATCTGCAGAGGATGGGTATTCCTCCCTACTTGTAATTCATCCCATGTAGCAATTGAGTGATGAGGGCAGTGTTAATTTATGATTGGATATTGGAATCTGAAATAGCAAGTGGAAAGGGAAAGACAAGAGACTTTCAATGCATGAAATTAAAACCTCTGGGCTATAACTTAACTTACTACTTATTTCTCTCATTTTGTTACCATCAATGTTTTGTTCTCCACTTGAAGTGATGTGTTTCACAGGGCATGATTTGGGGAATTTTGCTCTTTGTTTGCATGTGATATATGGTGTGTTTTTGATTAATATATGTGATAACCCATGTTTTGGTTGTTCTTATTCAGAAGTGTGCTGTTAATTGTCTTTATGAGAGCTATAAAAATTTCTGAGATACTAAGCTGTAGTGCTCAAACTTTCACAAGAACCAGATCTGACTAAATAGAAAATGTAAATTTCTGGGAAGCATGACAGTCATCAGTCTTCTGCCTCTGCACTACACAGGCTCAGGGCACCTGCATGCCTATTCACTCTCAGTCAGGGAAATGATCAAAACTGATCACTTTTCCTGGTAGTCTTGACCTGGGCCAACCAATCTGCCAGACAGTGCCTGGGCCCAGTGCATGGGACAGATAGGGCAGGACAAGGACTGTTTGAATGATGGACCAAGCCATCGTTTTCAGTCTTTGAAGGGGAATAGTGGTGAATCTTATGAATCAAAGTTGCTTTGTCTGAAACATGGGACAGAGAAGAGGTGCAGAACATTTTTTGTTCTAATTGGTGTTAAGAGCAAAGAAGGATAATGGGAGGATAAGGAGTTAGATAATGGGAGGATAAGGAGTTAGATAGTGAGGTGAAATTCACTCTGGAAAATAATTCCTGAACTCCCACTATGAACTTTGGTGAAGGAGAAAAATCTGAAGTGAATTATCTATTTCCTTGACCTCTTGTCCTTAAGTGTTCTTGAAGTTTTCAGGGTCTAGAAGGGATGCTTAGGGGTTAAAAGAATTTTTGGGAGATTTTATTTACACTTCTTACTCTGCTGCCACTACAAGACAATATCCTAGGACCTTCTTTCTCTTGTCAGCAATACAGTGACAGCATTTTCTCCTTTTCTATCTTTTGTCTTGCACACAGATTGTACTTTTGAAGTGTAGACATAGTTTGTTGGCAGAAAGTCCATTGCTATTGCAATAACAGTTATAACTTCTGATTTCATTAAATAAAGTTTTGAAAATATTCCTATTAGGTAAAGTAATTCTGAAGTGCCAAACATCTCAGAGGGTGAGTGTGAGACAAATCCATGACCAAAAAGGTGTTAAGATATGTTACTATTTGAATATTTGCTTTCTTGGCTTTCTGTGGTATAAGCAGATTCCTCTATCGCCTAGTCAAAAATGCTGTAGATATGTAAGAAAGCTCAAAGATTCTATAGACTCGTTCTGCTCATTCAGATCTATTCAAAATGTTCTCTCTGCACCATATTTAATATTTTGCTGGAAGAGTCGTCCATCATCTGTCCCCTGAAATGGGCAGAAAACCATAAACCCAATATAAAATCTGCATTTTTTCCTGCAATGAGTTCAACAGCCATGGACTCACTTCAGTCAAATCAGAATTGATGTTTGAACTGTAAGGAACAGATGCTTTGTCACAGTCAAGGAACTGAAGCATGAGTGGCAACCGGGTTTACACGTATCTGACAGCCTTCAGAAACTCTACAAAAGCCTTCTAACATAAAGGAATGATGTGAAGGGCACGAGCTAGTTGCAGTGAGTCTCAACATACTATCAACGTGGTGCAAGACCAGACTTGCCCCCTGGTCTCACATCCCCCACCATTTATAGTGGAAACCTGACCATGTGCTTCAGTGCTCTCTTGGCAGAAGCTCTTGGTTTGTCCTGGTGGCTGGGGAGGGTTCCAAGCTGGCTCAGTGCTGTTGCACAAAGTCAGGCTCTTGTTCATGCAGTCTGATAGAGTCAGGTTTGCACAGTGCTCAGTGTGATATGGTTTGCTTTACTGAACTGGTACACAGAGCACAGCTCTTCCCAATCACAAAGAAGATTCTCTGACCCTGAATTACATCCAAGAACATGTGTGGAAACATTGCAGGTCATAAGGTTTTGTGTGCTTAACCCAGCTTTCAGGTTCTTTATTCCCTTTACAACTGCAATTAATATGGTATGAATTCTCCTCCTTCATTAGTGTCAGGGCACGAAGGCAGAGGGAAATGAACCTAGAACAGGCACAGCCAGGAGTGGTTACAGATTTGGTCAGGAGACTCCTGCCCTTAGTCCCATGTAGGCACAGTTTGAACCACAATTTGAAACCAATGACTAACACAAACGTAGCTACTTATCACTTTCAGTGTAAAGTTGAAAGTGCATTGGTGTGAGAAGGCCGTGAGAAATTCCTACAGAAACACTGGATTCTGGTTTTGTTGCCACTTGTCACTTCCTGGTTTCAGTGAAAGCACTGTTTACTGTTTTCCTGCCTGAGTGTCTATGAAGATGACATATTGCTGCTGAAATAATCTGAATAAAATATATAAGCAAGGTAATAACCACCAGAGTTGAGAAATAATTTCTCTGTGAGCAGGCTGTTTTCCTTTAACCTTTTAAAGATTTCTTTCATCTGTTTGGGCAAGACAGGGAACTTCGTAATGGTGCAAGAACCCACCACAGCAATTTTAAATGCAGTAAATGCAATCGTTTGTGTCAGGTATGTACAGGCTGAAGCACTGGATCAAAATAATTTTTTGATTAAGGTAAATGGTAGATGCATTTACTTACTTCCAGGCTGGTTGCAACCTCTGTTATCAAGTAGAACAGAGACCAAATGCAGCCAGCACCAGGCTTGAAGAAACTCTGTAACTTAGCCTGACTTTCACTCTAAGGCTCAGGACCATTTGCTCAGATGTATTTCAAACAACTGAATCATCCTTATTGAAAACACAAGCACCCTTGGTTGGCCTGCAGGAGAATATTCTTCAAGAACACTCCAATGAGTCAAGCCCTCCCAAACATGTCCAAAACCTCACAGCTGGTGAAATGGTCCATAATTCATGAAAGTTTTCTTCCTACACCTCAGTCTCTGTTGCAAAATATATTTCATAGAAAGAAGCTGTATTTATAGGTTCTATACAAAGACAGCCTGACTCATACCAAAGTTATGGGTCCCTCCTCAATGCAGCCTGTTGTTGTGGCTATTAGGGTAGCCTCAGAAAGGCAGACTGAGAAAAAGCCATCAGAGCTGAAGACAAATTAACTGATTAGTGAATCCATCATTGTGGTCAGTTTTCTGGTCTACAAAACACTTTCTGATCTCCTGGTCTCATTAAAGCTGATTGTTTAAAAGCTCATCAAGACATGCATGGAGAGCACTCAGCATAAATACCCCTGCTTCTTTTGTAAAGGTCTATCCTTGTTGCCATAAACCCAGTAACGGATTCTAGAGTACATCCATGATTTGTAAATGTGGATGCAGGTTACTTAGGCAGAAAAAAATAAAGACAACCTGTATCTGAAGCGATGATCTTGTTTTTATAAGATCACATGCTCAGATAGAAAGTTATTATCTGCAGCGATCCAATACTTGAGGAGGAGAAGGGAGTAAGTCTTTAAATATTGCAAAGGGTTTGTGCTGAGCGTTCCTTGCCTGTGCACGTCTCTGTGTCAGCTGCTGCCCTCTGCTGCACAGAACCAGATCTCCCCGGCAGCCAATGGCCAGCACCCTTCTTGGATCAAACACAACACATCCATGCTTTTGAAGCTGGAAAATTTTACTCCCCTCCTGCCTGAGAGACAGTCAGAGAATCACTGTGTTTTGCTCTGAGCCTACCATGAAACTCCTAGCAGGCTACAGCTTTCTTGCAGTGCTTCTGCTCCGGAGCCTGGTGTGCACGGATCTCATCAGCCTAACCCAAAACTTGCCTATACTTAATCCATCTTCACTATTGCTTTAGAAGTAGGCAGATACTCCAAATCTGCATCTATATATGAATCCTGGAAACTGCAGCTGTAAGTGCTGTAGCAACTTCTTTACAAAGTCAGCATAACACAAAAGTTTAAGCTTATGAGGTTCCTCATGTTCTACCCCGAAGCTGAGAAGAAGAATTTCCTTTGGCCATTGGGGAGGTTGTTCCAGCCCCTGCTCTGCATTTGCCAGCCGGTGGGCTCGATCTCACATTGCTGACCTCCCTGTGCAGCAGCAACAGTAAGACATGACCATTGCCAGCAATAAGGAATGTCCTGCCCTGCTGGACATCACAGCAAGGGCAGTGGCTGCCTCCTTCGAAGAGCTGCCTGAAGGGCTCCATATTTTGACGTCTGAGGAGGATTCTGGAGAGATTGAATGTGCTGAAAAATCCACAAGTTAAGAACAAGAGAAAATGCCTATGTTTGGCAGTATTTGAGAACAGAAACCACAGATGAGATTGTGCAGAGAACTGTAGGTGTTTTGGGTACAGGAAAAGATTTTTTAACCTTGTCTTTGTTCGGATTAAATTCAGGGCCTGTGCCTATTAATAAGGCAGTAATGAAGATGGCCAAAGTACAGGCAAGTTTTGCAGCTGTGCACACTCCAAACTCCAGGACAGCAGAAGACCTTGCAGTCTGCTCCCTGCTGCTCATTCACACTTCTGCAAGAGATTACAGACCTTGCAGTTCTGCCAGACAATGTGTTCCTCCAAATGCACCCAACCTAACTCAGCTGCAAAAGATTTTAGCTTGCTGAAGTTGTTTAAATCCTATTTTGCTAGCCTGTTTCATTCTGATTCAGATAATTTAAATAAGCAAAAATCTTGTAAGCAGCAATCTGGAGCTGTCAAAAGAACAGTGAAAAATACCAAGGGTGCTGGGCTGAGGAGTGTCAGATCACAAAGTGGAATTACAAGATGACGTATATTCAAGACCCAAAGACTGTTATGATTAAACCAGCTCCTAATAGATTTTTTTTTTTTTGGTTAAAGATTTAAATTTGCATGTGCATTTATGGAAGTGTGCACATATGATAAGAATATTTACACGAGCTATGTGCCTGGACAAATGAGAAGTTATGGAAAATGAATAATAAGAAATTAAATTGCTCATAACTACACCTTGTCAAACCTTCCAAATTGGAATGCTTTTGGGATATTTTTATTTAAGACTTTCCAAGTAGAATTCTCACATATTAATCTTGCACTCACTTTTATTCTTTCCACCTGCTCTCCCTTCAAATTATTTATAACTGCAGCATCTGGAACTGTGAATTGATTTGAGCTATCCTAATGTGGTCTCGTAATATGAATAAGAAATAACGGTGCAATGCCATTTTTTCTTGTACATTTTCCAGTATGTGGTTAAAACATACTGGGCCAGTCAAATACAGAAAAAACATGAAAGTATCATGGCTGGGTGAGCATATTGAATTACGGATGACACAGGCAGTATAAAAGTCTATTTAAAAGTCAAGTTTAACCAGGATCTTGCAAGTGACTAATCATTCGTTTTAAAGGACCGAACATTTTTGGCTAATTGTATTTCTTCTATTTCAGATTCAGCAATTACTCTCCTTATGATTCACAGCTCCCCTTCATTATTCTTCCAATCTTATCAGTGTTTTTATTATATCCATGAGAGTAGACAGTCCTTGTTACTGCCTCTAAAGGCACATTTAGGACCTTCCCCATTCATCTAAGGAAAAATGTACACATTGTTTCCGTGATTGGAAGTCTGGTCTGGAACGACCACTGTATAAGACAGGATCGCTAAATGTGTGTCTGGGGTGGATTTTGGTTGGACGGAGTTTTCTCTGACCATCACTTCAAAACCTTCAGTATCTTTTTCTTAGACTGGCCTTTTCTTAGACTTCTTAGTCTGGCCTCTGAGAAAGCTTCTGTACAAATTGGGGGGTTTTGCTGCTGTTCCACTGTTTGCCATGGACGGTCACCAGTGACCAAGGGGAAGACATTCTTGCACTGGCACTGTAAGCATAAAATGGTTGCTTTGTGCCAGCAGGAGTTTAAGGCATATATAAAATATGAAGGAAGCTTGTCAATTGAGATTAACTTTGCAGACACGTTGTCTTCATACCATGTTGCAGAGGAATGAAAAAAAGTGCATTTCTGTGAATACAAGGCCTTGGCAGTGTGCAGTCAACGTTAAGCTACTCTTGCTCGTTGGCTACCAAAAATGACAAAACATAGCAAGAGAAGTTGCTTCATTACAGCTGGAGTTACTAAGTGCAGTTCAAAGGGAGGTAGGTCCTTGCAGATATTCACTTCAAACATACAGATGCAAAAAATAGACTCTAAAAATAACAAACAGAGATTATATAAACAATTTCAACACCCAGCTCGTACACACTATTAAAAGAATATGTTCTCAATGGCAGCAGCTCAAATAAATCACTCCTGCTGAGGTTGTAGAAGTAGTTCAGAGCCTGAATCTCTCCTCTGATTTAAGAGAAGCTAGACCGAGCTTGTGTTTTTTCCAATAATGGTTGCTAATGTAGGGTTTTTTAAGTTTCTGGAAGAAAAAAATTGTGATGATGAGAACTATTTCTTAGTGGAAAATTCAGCAGACTGGAGCTCTACTAATGTGTTATGGAGTTTATAAAACCCATACAGAAAAACAGGATTGGTAATAGTGGGGTTGCTGTGATATTATTTTTAAAAGCTCTGTGAGGGTCTGTGAAGTACCTTGTATAGAAAAGTCAGAGTACATCTTCAGAGTAGTTACGGGCTATGTTAAGTACATTGACATTTTTAAATTTTAGAGATATTTAAGGGAACTTTTTAAATTCTGGGGAGATGTACAAAAACCTGGTTTTATTTTTTTCTTCAGCTGCATTTGACATCTTACCTGTGCCTTTAGGAACTCTTCCTTTTGTGTCAATTAGTCTTTCATTTACCACAAATACAGGCATATCATTACTTTGTGTGAGAAGAACTGTACTGTGTCTGCTGGAAAGACAAATGTGGATTATTCTTTTCTCTTTCAGGCACAGAAAATGAATTTGATAAATAATCTGGGCAAAAAGCTTTTATTATAGAAATATGTGCTATTGGCTTTTTTAATATTTATTAGTCTATATTTCCACACATTGACTTTTTTTGGTGTGCTTTGACAATATAAGTATATATAAGAAGTATCTTTCAATGAGCTATGTTCATAAAAGTCACTTCTCACCTTATTGCTTACGTAGCTTTCATCATACCATATTTCTACTGTATATAGCACTCCCTCCCAGTAACAGAAACCCTCTTAGAATTTTGCCCTGCGGTCATGTTTGATATTTTGGGCTTTTCAATGAGACTGAACTTCATTCAACAGTGCATTGCACATCATATAACTATTTGCCTCTGTGGAAATAAAAATAAAGTTGCCACACTGATTCTATAGCATTACAAGACTGCATCAAAATAGCTCTAAGTGACCACACACAGTGCAGTGAAGCAGGAGAGGTTGCCAAATATTTGTAGTCATTCAGCATTTCCTACACCAGGACACTGGCTTCTATTGTCTAAGAAGGAGTTGTGTCACCTATTGAAAAAAATGACATGTTTGCATTTGTTTATTGCTTGTCATGTAGAATTTGAGAGTGTATTAATCTACTTGTTGATGTAATTTTGGTGTCCTTTGGCATACCACTGAAATGCAGCCACCTCAGGGGATATGCGTGGCAGCTGTGAATGGCTTAGGGCATTGCAGTAGTGTGGGAACCAAGTGAAGAACTGTGATTTAGTGGCAACCTGGTTTTTTTAACAGTTACTGCTCAATAAGTTCTTTGAAATAGTGACTTTACTGCCAGTTACAGCAGCTGCTGGACTCTTATACTCTCATAAGGAGAAAATTAGAAATACCTAATTCCTTCTTGATGTTTTGTTGTTGTTGCTGCTTCAATAAAACAGCTGGCTATTTTTCATTTGTTTTGTTCATAGAATTAGGGATGTAGTAACAATAACATATTTATTAAAATAGACCATTCTTAGCTACTAAGAATGGATACTTATTCTGTTTTCTACCTGCCAGTGTTTTGATGCAGTTTGATGTTTCTTTTTTGCTGCAAGTTTCATCTCTCACTGTTGCCACAAAGCCACATTCTGAATGGTTTTCACAATAAAGCCTTTCTTACTTCTGCAGTTCACTGTGGTTGATGTCAACATTCACAAAACACTCAATCTGCTCATCAACCTGAGCAGCTGGAAATTAATATACTGTGATAAAAGTTGATGGAACAGCGTTATTTTCACCCCCAAAAGTTGCTTGAAGCAAAAACATCATAATCCCTTGTAGTAAAAATTGTTTCAGCACGAAAAGTGCATCATGTTATATACCATAACAACAGTTAAATGTAGTCATTTGATCTCCCTGTTGTAAAATAATGTATCCAAAGAGCTACACCTACCAAAGACTAGATTTTGAATGTTCTGCTGTGGAAAGCTGCAGTAATTTCAACAAGTGGGAGTGTCCCTTTCCATGGGATTCTACAGTGTCGATTTGGGTTCCTCCCAGAGAGCACCACAACTGAGCTGTACATCCACCTTCCCTCATTTGGAAGAGTGAATTTGATCAAGGTCTAACTCCTCACCAAAATACACTTGAGTGCCATCTCATTATCTGGAGAATCCTGTTATTGTTAGAGAAAAATGCAAAGTTCTACATAAAAAAAAAAAAAAAAATTCAAAAAAATAAATTCCTACCACATATATAAGGAAAGGAACTATAACTATCTGAGTTTTATGGGTGAACAAACCAAGACATATTTTACTTTATGTGTCTCACTCAGCAAAAATTTTAAATGTCATAAGTAGCACTGAATCCTAGAAATACTTCCTAAATCTCAACTGTGCTGCCTCATAATAATGGTCTGTGTTAATAGGTTTTTATATTTTTGTCTAAGGAAACATTTTCTTTGTTTATTGATTTTCGACATAATAGTACTAAAGAGAAGTTATCTGCAATTAAAGTTAAAAAATAAAAGGTTTCTTGCCAATTTAAAAATAAATTATAATAATAAGTATGAAAATAAAATTAAGACAAGATTAAGTTTATGACTTTCACTTTGCATTGGTTTTAATAGCTGATCAGAACAGTTCAGTCTAAACTCCAGACAATTAGCTTTGAAGTCAATTTGTCTTCCTCTAAGGGAAGACAGCACAGTTGGCCAATTTAAAAGCTGGAGTGTTGCCAGAAGTAATAATTGTCTGATGCAGATCAAATAATAGTTACTGTTGAAATGTACTGCATAAAATCTGTATAGGGGATGCACTTCATAAGCAGCATTGTTTTCATAGAGTCTTAATGCATATGATGCATTAGCAACAGAAAAGCAGAAATAAAAAGACTGAAGAAAACTGTGTAGCAGTAGGTTAGTATCACTCTGGTCAGTTTTACAGCCTTATTACTATGACAAATCCCCAGCACAGCCATGGTTTAAAAAAAACCAACCAAACAACAAACAAAACAAACCAAAAGAACTAAAGAGAAGGGCTTTTGGATATGTTAGTTCAGTTTGCCTGTAAAATGCATAGGAAGTTTTGCAGTCAGTGCCACTGTCAGAAGACTGCTCCAGGATTGCTGTCCTCATGCAACAACCCTCTACAGCAATCAAGCTTAGCAAGGGAACCAAACATCTGCAGCTACATAGTCTCCTTCAGCTGCTGTGGGATATGAAAGTTGACAAAACAAAGCATCCTAAAATTTAGAGTTCAGAGGAAATTGCTCATCTAATGGATCCCACTGCACCTTTCTCCTCAGTGTACAAAAAAGCATTTCTAGTTATTGTATTTCCCAGCAGTAGTGAAATTAAAGGATGGCAAAAAAGAACCCATAAATAGTTACTCAGCATTTTTATTATATTTAATGAAGGAGGTAAATTTGCCAGTTCTCTTTGTGCATATTGAAACAAAGGTAATCAAATCATAAACTTTTAATTTCCTATGTCTTCATTTTACTGTCCACAAAGCTGCTTTTGCACTGAGCTTTCAAAATATTCAGGGAGTTCTGTGAAAGATTCCCATGGCTACTTTCCTGATTAAATTGTGTATAATTCTTCATGTATAGCTGATATCTTCCAGAGATTACCTTTGGGGAGAGTAAGTTTGTACTGGAGTAGCAAAAAGAGATAGCAGATTTATGAGGAAGGATCTAAGTAGGATGCCTACTCAGACTTTTCAGTTCCTCCACAGCCTTAGGTCTATAAGGTATATAGAAATCCTGCACTAACTGAATTCAGTGGGAGTTTACCAATAATTTCCATGGCCCTAACATTTTATTTAAGGAATTTTGGAATGGATGTGAGCCATCACTCTTCAGGACACTGAGGAACTTCTAACTAGTTGAGTTGGGAAGGGAATTTTCCTGTGGGCAGGTCATTTAGGGTATGGTACAACTTCATGCCCCAGTGTGGACCCAGGTACAGAACTGACTCTGATCCTAGCAGGTTTATAGTTTCTTGGAACAGTGCTCCAATGTAACAGTCTCTTTTGGACTAATTCATGTGTTCCAAGTCCCTGAAAGAGTATACTCAAGACTCTTTTTGGCATTTCTGGGCATGCTATGTCATGGTCTGTTCACTCCAGAATTTCTTACATCTTACCCTCATGTACCTAGGACTAGTCCCTTCTGAAGGCAGAATATTAGATTGCATGGACCACTAGTTTGGCCTCATAAGATCATTCTCATAAATGTTTCATCAGTGTCATGTAGGAGGTGTAGGAAGCATTTCTGAGTCTCTGGCACAAACATGATGCAGCTATTGTCACAGAGAATCACTGTCAGTGCTGAGATTCCATATTTCACTCATCTGTATTAGATTTGCACATTTTTATCTAAGCAGCTGTCATTTCCACTCATTCTCCAACTCTCCAGCATTTCCCTTCTGCTAAGTATAGAAGCTGAAGGTTTTTTTCCTTTTTGTCTTGCCTCGTGTCCAGGATGGATTTCAGCTAAGTATTCCCAGTACATATATCTGACAACTTGAGGTCCGTCTCTGTTACTTCCCCATCCTCCCCAGTGCTCATAGCACCTCCTAATTTAGTATCTTCACATTTAACAAATGTGGTGCGTGCTCCTTCTTCAAGATCATTAATAAAATATGTTGAATAATGCTGGGCCAAATTTCCATCCTTACAGCACTTCCCCACGGCATGATGCATTGCTGTTTAACTCACACCACAGTGAGCGCTCTCTTGCATTGCACATCCCAGCACTGAGGATGTGCTGTAGTGTAAAATCATAGATAAGAGCAGACTAGAATATTCTGATATCTTGGGGTTAGATTTCAGAAGTTTTCTTGTACTTTTGAAGCTTGAAATGCAGGTGCACAGTATCTTAGTAGACAGGGGAGTCATATTAATGGGTTTGGCACAGCTTGGAAAGTCCGGAATGAGCCAACTGTTTGGGAGAATGCCTAATGTTTTATTAGAACTGCTGCTTCTTTTCAAGAGAAGTCAGTGGTCATTTGGGAGGTCTGATGAGAAATGTTTCATCAACAGAGTACTGATGTTTCTGAGGAATAAAATTAAAATCATTCTGTACCCCAAAAAGTGATTTGTTAGAAGTATATCTCAAGCTATTTTAACTTGTTTCTTCAGTCATAAAAAGCATAAAGTATGAGGAGACTGTCAGGGTAATGACATCCCTTTCCTCCCTAGGCACTTCACTAATGTGTAAAGCTAAATAGCTGTTCCAAATAGTTGACTTTACCTGGGATTTCTCAGTAAGGTCAACATCTTGTCAGATAGCTATTTTCTGAATGCAGCCTAACAGAGAAACTTAATGACCTCTATTTACTGCAAGTAGAAATCCATCAAAGGGACAATTAGCTAATTTTAAACATAAATTGGCTCCCTGGTGAAAAGCAAGCTTATAAATAAACCATTTCATTTGTTCACTGAACTAGACTGTCATGCAAGTGGAGTTGCTGACTCCAAAGCAGACAAGCGATTTGAAATGTTTACATGAATGACTTCAAATTGGCAAACTTTTCTTGCCTTAAGTGCCCTGAGAGAAGGATTTAAGGGAAGAAACCACGGGAAGTGGCTTCTTTTGCCACTGCTGATGTGCAGGCAGGTTGCAGCCAGGCTCAGTCCTGCTCTATCTACACCATCCACTGGAGTAAAGCAGCCCAAGCTCTCTCTAGTGATTCTGTTGGCAGGCAGTAAATAGTACAGACAGACTCAGCTTTCTTGCTTGCACGCAAGTAACTTAGGCATTAGCACTGCACACGGAGGGAAGAGCAGGTTCATGCTCTTAATTAGACTGTAGAATTGCGAAGTGTTTGCAAAAAAGCTGCTCTGATTGCCTGGTCATTTTCTCTCTCTTGAGTGTTCCCAACACCATGGTACATGACTACATTCAGTCTTCATTGCAATTATTTTGCCAGTATAAAACATTTTGCTGAAGGAATGGAAGTGCTAGTTTCTGGTGGAGTCATTGTTCCTCAGTTTCCTAAGTGAGGTATTTGGTGGAACTTAGGTTTCCAGAGAGCAAAGCAAGGATGAAATGTCTATATCTCAAGAGGCTGCATTATGACACTCTTTGGGGACTTTAATTTTCTTTCCAACCCAACATCCCTGAGAAGCAGCATGTGCACCCAGCATGTATTGCCAGTACTCATCACCACCATATTTCCACAGTCCTGACTTTGTTTAAGGGTTGGATAAATGAGAATAGCCTAAAGGTATTTAAAAGATGACAAATAGGACAACAGAGAAAAGGAGAGACATTGCAGACCAGTTTCCAATCCCATGAGACATGGGGACTGTGAAAATGTCTGATGAGACACAGTACATTCTCAAGCAGAGAACAGGATGGAGCCTTCCTAGGTCAGTTGTGAGGCTCAGGAGGGAAACTTTATAGCTGTCTTCACTCTGTTTGAATAGAGCTCTCCAGTTTACTGTGCAAAATGTTATCAGACCAGAGATTAATTGCTTCTAAAGGCAGACAAGTAAATGCTAGAGGCAATAAAAAGGGGAAGAAAGAAAAGATCCTTTAAGTAGAATTTAATGACTTTCTCCTGCACATTGTTTTACTTTGACAGATTAATATATAGTCACTTGTATAAATGCAAGTGCGTGTGTGTTTGTGAGTGTGACTCTGCTTGTGTAATGAGATTTTACTTGCATACCCAGTTTGCTCTCTTAACACTGATGATCTTTGCTCAGAGGAACGTGCCATGATTAAATCAACTCATCTCATCTAAACTAATTTGGAAACGAGATACAACTATTCCCACAACTAGGAAACAAGATGCCTCTATCCTGAAGTAGATTATTTATGTTCTATGGACTTTTGAGACCATCATTCTTTGAAAGAGGTAGCAGAAAAGTTCAAATTGTGACACTTTGCTTTGTCTTCCATGTCTGCTAAGTGATAGGGACAGTCTCTTCTGCTGAAGAATTCTCCCAGAAATATAATCCTCGATGGGATTTTATGGGGCCATGTCAGACACATCACTGCATTTAGACATGGTTTAGTAAACTTGTGACTCAATCTATTTCAAAGCACTTAAGTATCAGATCATTTTCAGCTGTGAACAGTGAAATCTTTCCAATACTCACAGGAGGAGAAGAAATCAGGAAACTCAATATGCAATTTTGCCCCAGAGAGGTCAAACATAAGATCTTACTTTCATCACAGCTTAGCTGTCTACTGTCTCATTAACTACCCATAAATATTATTTATCATACATATTTTTTTTTCATCCACAAAAGTAAATCCTTGGGAGAAGGACATCCGAGGAATATCTGTCCTAACATTGTTGGGATATTTCTGGTATGGACAGGTTAGCTTTTTCTTTCCTTGAATTTTTGCACAATCTGTGTTGGTAGATGCCATAACTGAAATGACATTTCTTCAGAAGCTACAGATGTGGCAGAAGAAAACAGTAAATTAAATTAGTTCAGTCCTTATTCATATCACACCAAGATATAACAGATCTGCAGTTGATGGACTGACCTCGATTTACAAATAATTTACAGACACGATCAAGCACATGAAACTTCTGTCACTGATTTATTTTTTCTTCCACTTAATCCCAACATTGAGGAAAGAACAAGTCTGCTACAAAAGAATAATAAAATAGTCTAAGAATAGACCATAAAGTATGTTTGGTAGAGGAGGACTCATGCTCCCAGCATTTTGTGGAGAACCACAGCTGTGGGTCAGCACACATTCCCATAAAATGGTTATCAGATGCAAGTGTGCAGCTTCCCAGCAGCACCCTGCGGTTGGGAGTTAACAGCTAGCAATTCTCACCACACAGCTGAAGTCATTTCCCTGGGTTTGACCCAGTTTTTTAAACAAAATGAAACACACCACAAATTCTGGAAAACTGAGAAGATAAGTCATGAAGCCAATACTCAATTTGGGAAAACTAAAGGAGGGAGAAATGATTTAAGGTATGCACATACGGCATATAGCCACACTCTGTCTTTTAGTGTATCTTCATGTGACAAAAGGAAAAGTAGTTTTCAGTTATTTTTTTCAAAGGCAGACCATACACCACCTCCTTCCCAGCTTTTTATCTCTTTTTATCTCTTATTCCCACTCTGCACGAAGGAATGACTGAGATATTAATATCAAAGCCTCAGACTAGGGTCAAAGCAAGGATCATTGATGAGATGTTCCCAATGTTTAGAGTCATCCCTGGTTTCAGTGGAAAGAAAATACATCTTTCTTCTGTTTGCATTCTCTGGCTGATTTGATCATGCCTTTGAAGGCTAGCACTTCCAGAGGGCTGTATGAAGATGACTGCCAGCTATATCATGTGGTTGTCTTGTACCCTCCCCAGGGGGCTGAATCTGAACTGAAATAAAATGCAAAGTCCTTTCACACTCTATTAGAGAAAGCAACCACCTGGACCAACTAATTCAATTTATTATGATGAGAGAAAATTATAAAGGTTTTTAAAGATTCTGGTTGCAGTTTGGAGGAAGATACCTGCTGCTTTCTTGCAAAGATGTTGTGATGCTTTGGTCATTCATTGGCATAGCCACTCCCAGTAAGTGCCCATACAGGAAATGCCAGAATTACCATTTCTGCTGTTATCTTCTGAAGCAGTTGCTTACTGTGTTCTTAGGAAGAGCTTGACCAGTAAGGATGGTGTCAGTACTCTAAATTGTCAGTGACAGAGTCCAGAAAAGTGGGAAAATAAATTAAGCTTGCTGATTTTTGGCACCAAGCAGACATCTTACAGTGGCTAGTCTTTCCAGATGATGATCAGCAAAGGCAGAACAGCATCCTTGAAAGCCAATTTAGGGCACCTAAATCAGACATCTGCTCAGAAGCACCTTCTAGAAGAATCTCTGGTTTTATCCATTGACTACAGAGGGGAAAAAAAAAAATATTTCTGTCTAGCAATATCACTACTTCCTGACTAGTGATGTCACCTAAGGCAAAGTTCCATGAAAAGGCCAGAGATCAGATCACTCATTGTTCCTTCTGTTCTTCCATGTCTATCCTGTGCTTCACTGATCAGTGCATGTGGATTCTACTTACCGCTGGATCATGAGGTCCCTGTGCTAAAGCATTTGGATTCATTTGCTAGGTTTATCCTTCAGACCATTACAGAGTATGGATGCTCAATATTTAATTATTTATTTTCTTGATGGATGTATTATCATTCAATCTCATGGCATAAATCAAGATACAAAGAAATCACAGCCTTTGAATTTGGAGATAATACAGGAACATTGTGAGACCTCATAAGAAAATAAAGTAATTTTTTAATGATCTAATAAAAGTATTTACATATGCTAGATTTTTTTTTTAAATAAAAGTATTCTTTAAAAATGAGAGCAAATGAGAAACAGGAATTTAGGAAGTACAAATTTCACACTCTAATCCCATAGTCTACCCTGCTTTGTGACCACAGGCACTCCCTTGTACTTCCCTCATGTCCTGAAGAGATTAAAGAGATTAAAGAGAATCTCTGGCTCCCAGGTAACAATTTATCCATCAACCTCAAACTACAATACTATCAAAGCATTATTTTTTGTTTTCCAGTTTTGGGGCAGGTGCTGGGCAGAGATAATAAAAAGGATTTGTTCAACCTTCCCAGCAGGTTGCAACAGAACACCCTTCTCCTACATCTCAAGTTACCCCTATACCTGCTAACCCCCACTTTGCAAATTGTTGTTCTATCCACAGTGGGTTCTGAACTAAATTAATTAAAGTTTGAGGAGCCTACAGGACCTGAGTTGAAAGAAATGATGTACACTAAGTGCATGGTAAATATTTTATGCAATGTCTCCATAAAACACCAAAGATTACAAAAGTAAAAATTAAAGTACAAGTAAGAATTTGCTTGACAGAACAGAGAAAATGTTTTTTGACTACTTTGTATAGCTGATCAGCAAATGGACTTTCCAAACGGGGAAAAATGAAACAAAACAGAATAATCCAGAATTCTTATACAGAAAAATATGAAAAAAAAATTATTTATTTCAGATCAATTAAACCCTTTTATTTTGATAAACTGAAAATATTATCTCATAGGGAGACTTGTAACATGTCCTTTTAAAATAAGAAAATCAACTTTTTCAGTATGCTTTTCTACTGACTTTAAACAATATAATCAAAATTAATAATATTTCCAAATTACTCTTTCATTATAAACAAAAAATTATCTGAAAGTGAGTTTCCCAACTCATCCCCACTCATGCTGGTTTAGATAATTTTTGCTGACCACCAAGGAAATGAAATAGTTGCCTGTTTCTGCCACTTTGGTCACTTGCGAATGAAGCCTTTGCACAATTCTCCAGTCATGTTGATTGGGAGGATTACCCTTTGTCTTATACTTGAGGAAAGGTAGAGGAAATAAACTCAAAACAAAACTAATAGAACCGTGTGAGAGAAATGCAGTTCATGGGGAGGATACCTGAAGTGCTTGAATTCAGCTCAATCTTTCCCACAGAGGTCTGTGGCTAAAAGCTGTCCAGTGAATTTGTTTTCTCAAGTATATTGCTCATTTCCACTTGGAAATTTTGTCCCAATGTATTGGACTACTTTGCAAAGTTTATCAGAGATTCCTGGACAAACAGAAAGCTGTTTAAAAGACTATGGTCCATCTGACTCAGCTGCTGTAGAATTACCTATTTCAATATGCAGATCAACTATCTCATGGGTGAGCATGAAACCAGCACTAGGCTTGGAGCTGCACCATGCAGAACCTTGCCATGAGGTGTCTTCTGTCCACTTCCTTTCCCAAGCAACTTCATGTGCAGCTGAAGACCTAAGACAGTCATTCCTTGTGATGTTTAGTGCATCTGAAAAACCAAGTTCAGGCATACATCCCAGTCCATCAGCTCTCAGAGTCATGGGCAGAAATAAAGCAGATTTACAGCTCTTCAGACTTGCAGGGAGCATAGTTAGGCTACTTCAAAGTTCTTTGGAAATCCTGCAAAACATTATAATAGTGGAATAAAAGCTAATTAAAATAGCCAGGGACATAAATTTTCTAATTATGTTTCAAAAACCATGAGACAATTCATTTAGGTACAAAAAAACCCTACTGCTATCATAAATGTATATGTTTACTCTGTAGTACATGATTTTAAATGCTTTACATACTTCAGACGCCCTTTTACAACTGTTCCCATATTATTGTTTCTATCTCTTCCATATTTTTACTATAAGTATTCTGACCTTTTCTTATCAATGTATTGTAATGATTTACTTAGTTCTAGTTAATAAGATACTTTTGTTTATATTTGTCTTTGGGGATTTTTTACTAATTTGGTTGTTGTTTAACAGTAATAGTTTTAAGTGGATCCAAGTACATTAATGTGGTTACTTGATCTTGATACTGATGTCAGTGTAGCACTGATTCCAAAGTTATCAGAAATAAGCTAAATGAGGCTTTATCTCAGTGGAGTGTCATGATCCTGACACCAGCAATGGATTTCCTTACAGACTGGATGAAGCAAAGCTGCTACAATGGAAACCTCCAGGGGTTTGGGATGAAAATTCAGACACTTTGACAAAAATGATAATGGGTATATTCCACCTGCCTAATTGTTCACCTGATACTCCTATATATGTACATCACCTGATTATTGATTTATGTGTAGAGTACATTTCATTTTCAGTGTATTAAGCCAAATCACAGGTGGCAGAAGGCAAAATGCAACAAAGGCTTGAGATATTTCAATAAATCTCTTATCTTCCTGTGGCCTGACATCTGATATTTGAATATTTGGCAACCTTGCCATGGCTTTCCATTGCTATTGCCCTTTTATCTTCTTGGACAAGGTAACAGATGCTGAATCAGAGAAGAGCTGTCAACATTGGAAACAATGTGGACCTGGAGGTATAAGCTCCTATTTGCCACAAACTGGAGATCTGTGGTACTGAGCTACTCACACTAAGCTCTTTTCTCATAGGGTTCTCTAGCTGTCTGGTGTACACTACCACTCTTACGTGTAGTGACTGCAAAAAAACCTTATGGACAAGTCAAGTAGTAAAAGAAAACCGAATTAAAAGCAGGCATTCAAGGGGGAAAGTAGCTAATACAGACTTGTTTTCAACCGCCCTTTCTGATAGCTAGTAAAATATGTTTGCCTTTCCTTTGATGGAGACACCAAAAGAACATCCTTTTATGCAACTGCTTGCTTTTCTGAAGCTTTTTGGTATTTAACATTGCATGGGATTTCTATTTTTCATCAGATTTTCTTGAAATTAGACATTGTTAGGAAAGGTCAGATGTATAGACACATGCATGCACACAGAGTATGATCAAACAAGTCTCATTTCCTTACAAGCCTGAGGTAAAAATAACATTTTGCAATTTCCATTGCCAAAGTTTTGAGCGCTTCTTGTTACAGGATCAGGAATTAACCTTGGCATTGCTGTCTAGAGTCGTTTATTGTAGACAGTGGAATTATTGTTTACCCTCCAACAAAATGTTTCCTCTTTCCTCTGGGCCTCACATGAGAAGTGGGCAAATTGTTTAAGAGCAGAAATCTAAATCCCACCATGGCTACCAGAATCCCTCTACCTTCTGAGAAGTGCTGAAGGAGTTGTAGTTGAGGAAGAATTGATTTGATGGCTTAATCTAGTTCTTTCTCATGGATATGTATAAGCACGTTGCAGTTTCCCCACATCAATCTGTCAATTGAGGAAAGTTCACCTACACAACATCACCTTTGCTAGGGAAGGTGGCAACTTTAGACAGATCTGCAAGTTGCTCATGAGCAGAATCTAGCTGTTTGACATCAGGATGCAGTGTTTTCACTGGTATCAGAAACAACCTGCTAAACCTATCTAGCTGAATTAATGAAGTTGTAGCCTATGCCTTGGAACGGGAAGGCATTAATTTAGCACAGGTAAAGTGTTTTCTCAGTACAGGAAGCAGAGAGAAAAAGCTCCCTTCATACATCATCCCAGGGAAATGTGTTTGCCAGAAAAGTACTATAGAGACACATCGGAAAAGGTGTGTTGCTGCAATTCAGCTGAACAATAGTCAAATTGTAATAGCAACTGTCAAGGAAGACCTGAAAAATACAAATCAGCAACTTTAAAGGTGATCCAAATTAGTGCATGTGCTGATGAAACTGGTCATCCAAGAATATTTGCAAAACCTCAGGCAAGAAGATGCCTGCTATCTCCTTAGAAAAAGTGATGTGCTTTCCTTCATATATCACTGACCCAACAATGAACTCAAATCTTGCAGAAGGCAGTTTGTACCTCACTGATGAATTCCCCTGTGTTTGACAGCCTTGTAAGAAAACCAGCTGATGAAGCAGATGCAAAAGACATGATTATTTCTAGCATCATACATCAGAAAACTCACTTTATGCTTGCTTCAAGTTGTTCTAACAGAAAAATAAACTTTTTACAAGCATGTAGTGATGCCTCTTGAAACTTTGCCAAAGGGGTTTTGTGACAATTAACTGAAAATAAAAAAGGTGAATTCTGAAATGATGACAAACTGTATTGAAAACTGATAGTGGGGTCTTTTCTTCACAAATTCATTAATGGTGGCCAGATAAAATTGCTGCAGCCATATGACAAACAGTAATTATAGCTTTTAATCATTTATATATATAAAAAAAATAGGAATCAGTAAAAAAAAAGTTTGATACAAAGAAAAGAATTAGGAGAATTTGCAGAAAACTTGGGTTGTCAGTGATCAAAAATCTTTCTATTAAAAAAAAAAAAAGTTCCCTAAGCACATGCAGGCTGAATTCTAAAGGGAAGA
The DNA here is from genome assembly GCA_025447755.1 of Corythornis vintsioides. NCBI lineage: Eukaryota > Metazoa > Chordata > Aves > Coraciiformes > Alcedinidae > Corythornis > Corythornis vintsioides. Next base: position 48,819 of record JAOEGS010002129.1, read on the forward strand.
TCATGCCAACATTTCAGAAAAATAAACTGATGAAGCTTTGCTCTATCTCCAAATTTTAACTATGAATACTAAACAGCTGCCAAAGGCAATGCTCTTTACAGTGATAAAATCCAGTATATGCTTTGAAGCAAGAGACTCCATTTTGATAGATATGGTTGAAATTTTGGGTTGCTCTGTCATTTACTAAAATTATATTAAATTATAGCACTATTTATTAATCAAGTGGTGATTTTAGATGTTCTAATATAGTCTCATGCTACCATTAGGTCTTTAATGAATTTTTGTGGTGAACTACCTGATGTTGTAAATTATCCCCAGATGTATATGAGTGGTTACATTTAAGAAATTCTATCTTTATAGAAGTGGAGATTGCTTGAGATGTAGATTATTTGTGTCACTAATATGTAATATAACTACAAATTTCAATCACCATGTTTTGGAAGCAAAAAAACTAATTTCTTCTCCAGCAAGAAAATAGGTCATCTTGCAGTTGTTTATGGTTAAGATGCAAATTGCAGGTAAGAAAGTGCCTCAAAGTTCACTATTGGTACTGGGAAGAGTAATAAGTTCTCCATCATATTGGTCCTCTTCCCTTCATAGGAATAAATCTCTAAATGGAGACAACAGTTCCAGAAAATTCAACTATTACAGTTTGCTGCTAAAAATGACATAACTGACCACTAAAAAGAAATATTGTGAATTGGACTGGTAAGGATAACAAGTCATCCATTAACAATAAAGAGCATTTCTCTTTTAAGGCCTCTTACTTGGATAATAAACCAATATGTCATATTAAAATTTCTTTTGGGGGAACATAGTATTTTCTAGGTACAGACAATGTAAAGACTCTTCTGCCTCTGACCATTACAGTTAATTTATTTAATGTGCAGTTGGTCACAAAATAATGAT
>JAOEGS010002129.1:54035-76864 GCA_025447755.1 Corythornis vintsioides
ACAGATCTGTGCAAAGTGTGTTATAAAGTAGAAGCTGTAAAAATCTGGACACTGACACAAGGAGTACAACAGGTAGGTTAGCTTCACAGTGCTATCAGCAAAATAGGCATCAATGAAAAACACAGAACATGTAAAATCTGTTTAATAATGTAATATCCAACTCGTAAGTACATTTCAAATTTAGACTGGGTCAAAGATGTAGAGGAATAAAATTTGGCCATAAACTGGTATAAGACTCTAAAAAGAGCAAAAATCTAAATTAAAAGAAAGCTACATTCCAGACCTTGGGTCATAAAGAAAAAAAAAAAGTGTATTGTAGCTGGTTAATATTACCATTTGCTGGATCAGGTAAAGGCCATTGAATGCAGAATGTGGAGAAAGATCAGAGGCAACCCAAGTCTCATAAAATGGTGATAATGGGTGACCTTTGTAACCTGCCTATAAACTGATCAAATGTCACAATGAGAAAAGGTTAACAGAAGCAATTTCTTGGTACCTTAAATGATTGCTTCTTGGAATAGCTATTAACCTACTGTATTTCCATCTGAAGGTGTGTTTTTAGTTCAAACAGGTAGTGTGTTATTACTAACAGCTGTATATCCCATACAGCTATGATGAGGTTCATGGAGTACAGTGAGGTCAGAGCACTGGGAGAGTAAATAAAGTTCAGAACCACATGTAAGATGACCTGGTTTTTTATTCCCTGTGCTGCCAAAGTTTTGCTGAATGACCTTGAATTCAGGTTCCTTGGCTTCTTCAGTCATTCATCTCGCCATCTGTAAAGCAGGAGTATTGTCTGCTCATTGAAGTCTCTGGGAAGCTAAACTCACTGCTGTGTAGAGAGTTTTGAGATCCTCTAATGGAAATGGTGAGTAGAAGTGTAAAACATTGCTATGCATGTTGAGCAGTTATTGTCTATGGTCTGTGAGTGCCTCAAAAGGATGTCATCTTTCAGCAGATGGTCTAAATCAGCAACATTGTCTCCAATTAGGCTAAAAATACCATGACTGAGACCAAATACATGAAGTCCACTCAGTCATTGACATCATGGCAGATTAATCTTCTTTAACAAGGGAAAAGTATACTCTTATTTCAAGTGGTGATGGAAAGAGTCTGAGAGGCTCAACACAGTGACAGGAGGTTCAGGGAGCTATTTTCATGCTTGCCATGGTGGACAGATGGAGAGAGACCTGGACATCCTAACTCCCTGTGGGAAGCAATCTGCAAACTATGAGCATTTAGTTCCTTGTAATGCATGACTCCGACTATCAGCTGGTCAACAGGTTTTCTTCTCCCACATAGAAGAGGGACTCTTTTGTTCAACATTATAACTTTGCTCTGGTTCTCAAGACATGAAGTTAAGCCCATGGTCATGTTTGTCCTTATGCTAAACATAAATTCCCCCTACAATAGTAATCTCACACTTTACTTTCAGCAAGCTAACCCCCAAACCTGAATCCTGCCCCACACCTCAGCTTGCTATTTCCATATTCATTTACTGATCGCTTTATACCCCAACTTTAAAATGCATCTTATGTCCTAGGCATGTAGCTGGTAATTTAGCACTTGAAATATGTGTGTGTGAGGGAGTGCAAAGTTGCAACCTCCATAAAATCGATTGCACATGCATTTTTCATTTGTGAATGCTATTTGACTCTTTCATCATGTGCAATTAATGCCTCCTATAGCTATGCATTTTGCAGAACCTTTATTTTTGAATTGTGTACACTAAAAATCCATTTAGTAAATTTGTCTTCCTAGCTTGATCCAAATTACCAAAAGAGAGCCCTGATTCATCTGTGACCACAGAAAATTAATTCTCTTCCTGGATTCAGTTTAGTACAACCAGAACCTATTTTGGGGAGACGAAACATTGTCTTCCTTCTGGGCTACTACCCTGGGAAAGGGAGAATTTTGGAGACTGGTATGCATCTCTCTGAAGAGAGGCTTTTCTTTTTAATTATGTTTAAAAATGGAAGGAAGTACGAACAAAGCTTTCAAATATGGCTATATAGAAGAAGGATTTCAAATCTATTTTGGGTCTGGTCCTACAAAGAATGAGTGCATAGTTTTGTGGAGATTCATGCCTTATACTGAGCTTCTGCACATTCTGAGCTCAAGCAGAGTCAGAACTTTCACTTTGAAATAGAAGTGTTCTCATGTTGTAGAAGACCAAATGGATGTTCCATTTATTGACTTTCTACCTGCTGCTTCACTTTTTTATAGGAGGCTAAAAATAATCACCTCATCTGGAAAACGTTATCACATAAATGGGCAAAACAAAGATCAATTAAAGGAAGAAGTGTGCACCAGCGTACATGTTTCTGTGTTTGCAGGTGCAACTACATATGCAGTTACAACTACAGATGCATTCCAAAACTGGATCCTTAATTATGTAAATGTTAAATTGTAAATTCATCTCACTGTTTGCTTCAGTGCAATCCCTGAGCCCCCATGCTTAATTTAGGAACATTCTTGTCCAAGAGCTGATGCAAGCTAAAATGACAATCCATGGGTCTTAAACTGGGAAAATAATTGACTGGTTGCAAAGATGATGCATGTCCATTTCTTTCAGAACATACGATCTGCATATGTGCGAAGTGACTGTGACTGTACTAGAACAGCACTGGTTATCTCCACCAATGTGCCATGCTAATGTAGTCTGATGTAATGGGTCTGTATTCACGAGGTGTGACGTGTAGAAGTCATTGCCCAGGCTCCTTGCCCAAGCTCTTCACAGAGTAGTACCTCCAGAGGCCATGGTCCAGCACTCTCCAGGACATGATAGCAAGGCCAGAAAGCAGGAGATCCTTCAGGCTGTTGAACTTGAGCACTTTGCCTTGGTAGTTAGACTGATTGTCCCAAGTGACTCCCTGATGCACTTGGATATTGGACTGTGACCTGTTTAGGAGACTAGTTGATATACTGGGAGGCCCATCAGGCTGGACATTCTTCAAGAAGGAAATCTTAAAGGTTGTCCCTGTGTGCTCTAAGGCAAACCAGGGTAGGAAGAAGATCAGCCTGGCTGAAAAGAGCTTTGGCTGGAACTCAGGAAGAAAAGGAAAATTTACAGCCTGTAGGAGAAGAGGCAGGCAACCCAGGAAGGATACAAAGATTCTGTGAGGTTAAATTAGAAAATTAGAAAGGCTGAAGCTCAACTAGAATTTTTTCTGGCTACTGCTAAAAAAGACCATTTAAAATGTTTCTATAAATACATTAACAGCAAAAGGAGGACTAAGGACAATCTCCATCCTATATTTGATACAGGGGAAAATATAGTGACCAAGAATGAGGAAAAGGCAGGTAGGTTTTGACACTTTCCTACAGTGTTCCAGGGAAAATGTCTGCTCATGGCTTGTATGGGCAGATGCTTTGCTGGGTAAAAACTTGTTTGGATGGCTGGGCCCAAAGAGTTGTGATGAATGGAGTTCAATCCAATTGGCAACCAGTCACTAGAGTGGTGTTTCCCAGGGCTCAGTACTGGGGTCTGTTCTGTTTAATATCTTTATTAATGATCTGGATGAGGGGATTGAGGCCACTCTGAGTTTGCAGGTTATACTAAGATAGGCAGAGTGCAGATCTGCTTGGAAGTAGGGAGGCCAATGGTATGATGTTCAACAAGGCCAAGTGCTGGGTCCTGCACTTGGGTCACAACAACCCTAGGCAATGCTACAGGCTTGGGAAAGAGTAGCTGGAAAGCTGCCAGATGGAAAAGGACCTCAATATGTAGGTTGAGAGCTGGATGAACATGATCCACCAGTGTGCTCAGTTGGCCATGAAGGCCAACAGCATCCTGACCAGTGTCAGAAATAGTGTGGCCAGCAGGACTAGGGAAATTATAGTCCCCTGTACTTGGCACTAGTGAGGCTGCACTTGAAATACTGGTTTCAGTTTTGGGTTCCTCACTAAAAGAAGGAGATTAAGGTGCTGGAGCATGGCTGGAGAAGGTCAATGAAACTAGTAAAGGTTCTACAGACCAAGTAGGAGGAGCAGCTGAGGGAACTGGGGTTGTTTAGCCTGCAGAAAAGAAGGCTAAGGGAAGACTTTATCATTATCCACAACTACCTGTAAGGAGTGAAGTGTAGCAAAGTTGTAGCAAAGTGGCAGTCAGTCTGTTTTCCCAAGTAGCAATCACAAAACAAGAGGAAATGTCCTCAAGTTGCACCAAAGGAGGTTTAGATTGAATATTAGGGTAACTTTCATCACCAAAAGGGTTGTCAAGCACTGGAACAGGCTGCCCAGGAAAGTGGTGGGGTCACCATCCCTGGAGGTACTTAAAAGATGTGTAGATGTGGCACTTAGGGACATGGTTTAGTGGTGACCTCTCAGTGCTGGGTTAATGGTTGGATTTGATCTTAAAGGTCTTTTCCAACCAACACAATTCTATGTTTCTAGGATATGTGCTGTCCTCACACCTTGAGGCTACCAGAACTGAGACCCAGGAGTTTGTATTACCCCTCTGCTTTCTCCTGCAGAACTCTCAACTAAGCAAAAAAATCTTGTCTCCTGGCACTCCTTTTAGATGTGAGAGTGGGCTCAGGAGAATTTGCAAAGTTTCCAGCTTCTAAAGTGAATTTATATAATATGATGCACTTTGAGACAGAATAAGCAAATTTATGAGAGTATATAAACACTGTGCCTATAAAGCTGTTTTACAGTCACTTTTCAGAGTATGACTGCTCTTTTAAATATTTAGAGATATTTTTTAATATTTTATTGGATCTCCTGGTTTACAAGTAAGTGCTTAACAACCGCAGAATGTGAAGCTTGACTTTTTTTTTTTTGACAATATCTCTGGCTTCTAGTGTTTCAAACTGTGTTTCAGCAATAGTATCAACTGGATTTATTCAGCTCAGTTTACATCCTCTGGAAATGATGTGAAGAGGCAGAATGAGGATTCCACTAGAGCAATGCATACATTAGTACTGGCCAAAAAGTCCTCCGTGAAAAGTCAAAACTATGAAATTTTACATGCAAACTGGCTCAATTCCCTTTGTAGGTACTTTGTATTATTAATCATTCACTGGAGAAAAGTCTGAAATTTAAGGATTGCACTTCTCATGTGTATTGTAATTGTCAGATGAGAATGGTTGTGTTTTTTTCTTCATCTCTGCTCAGTGTCTCGAGGCTGTAATGAAATAACTCCTAAAAAAAAAAAGAAACAATATGTCTGGTTTATAGTATGTCATAGCCAGTGGGGAAGGAAATTCACCTGGAGAATGGAGGAAAGCGAGGTCATGTTAGCATCTTTTCAAAAGTTACTGCTTCTCAGCTGTTTGTTTCTTCTGAGAGATACAGCCTCAGTAACTCCTTGTGCATTTTGCTGTTTTTGCAGTGAAGGAAAGATGAAAATAGATTTACATTGGAATGGAAACTCTGAGGATTTGTATAAATCATACCATCTCAAATGAGGGCTGAACCTTGTTAAAATGTGCTAATGAGGTTGCAAGTAATCATAACCTGTAGTTAAATCCCTGCCCTGAATCAGCTGGACAGTTACTCTGAAAATGGTCACTCTCTCATGAGAAGCCTAGCCTTGCTTTCTCATCCGTCATGAGAAATTCCTTGCCTGTTGGAGAGGTGTTCAACTGGTTCAAAGGCAGTGTGACAGAGGTGATTCCTCACTTAGGGTATCATGTTGAGTTCAAGCCACAGCGTAGTCAGTTGTAAATATTCCTACAATCAGGTTAGTGTCGAGGAAATGCTGCAAACAGCACTTAGTATAGGGCTGGTGACTTGTGTTTTGGTGCAGAGGTCCAGGTTTACTTCTCTCAGGTAAGGGAGAAGAAAGAACTTGTGCTTCTTCTCCAGGTAAGGATTTGACCCCTGAGACACTTGGTTCGAAGAGAAGGGCTTTTTCAGTAGTTCTACAAATTAGGCCTGCTCTCTATTAACCCCCCTCTATCTCTTTCCTTGATTTCCATACTACCACACACAAAAAAAAAAAAACAAAAAACAAACCACCAAAAAACCAACAAACAAAAAAGTTTTTTATAAACAGTACATTTAAAATACCAAATTTTAATACCAAGTCCTCTAATTGACAACTAGTTTCCAGGGAACCAAAACCAAAATTGGTCATTCTGTTATTTTTCCTGGTCCAGAATATATTTGGTGTTTTCTGTTTGGTGTTGCATTTCAAGGTTTTAGAGGACCTTGAGTTTCACTGGGCAGTTGTGGAGTCAAGCCACTGTCTGACATTTCTTTTTGCCACAACTTTGGAGCATGAGATTTATAAGCAGTGAAAGATATTTCTTTAAATCTATATGTTGCCTCTTTGACATCATTCACTGATGGCAACACTATCCTAACATATGGCAATAATCCTGACCTTTGCCTTTTGTTCCGCCTTCGTCCAGTAGGGCCTAGCAATGAAGAGAGGGCTTTTATTACACTATAGTGCTCCTCAGACATTAGCAAGTGGGGTGAAATAGCAGTGCATCTAGTTAAGAGCACCAGGTAAGCCTCTAGGCAGTGTATTAGTGCCAAACAAGGGAAATACTGTTAAAAGAGGGTGAAAACGAAGTCAGAGAACAGCTCATTCATCTCCAGACAGTCCTCTGTGATAAAGGCCCTGCCAAGCAGTAATGCTAGCAATGCACTCCAGATTTCCAGAACAGCAGCTGGATTTGAGAACTTCAGGTCAAGGCACATCTCTGGCAAACCACTGAATGGTCTTCTTTAAAGCCTTCTTTTAGTTTCAGTTGCCTCTTTTCAAAACTACATGATTTGCATCAGGGTTAGTCAATACACAAGTTTATTTCAGTAAACTCATCAAAGAGAAGATTAAGTCACAAGGCAAAATGAAAAGTGTAGTAAAAAATAATGATTTCTAATTAACAGCAAGTTAATTAGGTAGACTAGAGGTCTTCAGGTTTAAAAAAAAAAATGTGTGGAAGACATCTACTTTCCAATCATCAACCACCTATCTTAAAGGAGTTTGTGAATGCCTTCCAAGTGCACTGAAGGAAAAAGGTATTTGCATCCATGATACCCTTAACACACACACACACTTAAGAGAGTAGGGGGTCATAAATTCTTGCTGACTGCTAAGGCCTTCTCAGTTTGTACAAGAGTAGCAATTCTTTCTTGAAACATTGAGGTTCTGAAGAACAGCCTCATAAAGAAGCACAAATGAACAATATTGTTGTTTTCTCTTAGAGGTGAAAGAAAAAGCCAGAGATGTTTGTAACTACCTGTCCTCATCCTCTTGACTTACTCCAGTTTTACTGTCAGTGATGTACATTAAGTCTGGTGGATGTGGGAGGAGAGGAACCAAAGCAGGCACGCTGCAAACATTGTACACACTCTGAGTATTCTCATAAGACCAACTCACACTGTGAACTTAAACTCTGTGTTTTTAAAATTGCAAAATTAAAAGAGTTGAGTCTATAGCCAAACTTTGGATCTGGAAACCTCTGTAATTTTGGGAAGGTTGAATCAGTATCTGAACACTGTGGCTGAGTCCTCTTCCTAAAATAAAACAGTTGACCTCCATCTGCCCTCAGTGTGTCCTCTTCTCAGATGACTGTGGCTCTTTTACTTGCTGTGTTTGGCTACTTCGGAACAAGACTGCAGCAGAGGGCTGAGACATGGAGAAAAGTAGACTAGTAGGAGTGTTTTCTAATGTGTTATTCTACCACATGTTTTTTTATTAGAGCCTGAAGTAGTTTTGAGTGAATGACTCTGTGTTATTATATCATTATGTCTTATCTGTTGAAAAAAACCCCATAGTAACTGTAAGATTCCATGAAGTTTATTAGCATTTGCACAAAAATGGTCACATTAAAATTAACTTCTTTACTCTTATCATGTATCATTGAGATCTGCTGCTAGTCACCTCCTCCTGCAGGGATTAAATAATCAAATATTCCACCGTAATTTAGACCTTTTCCAAACAATTATGGTGATTTTTGGTTTCATCCACCCTACAACATTACATGCGCTGTTAAAAGCTGTTGCATCTTCTCTTATTATGGCTAGAAAACCCCAGAATAATATGGTACCACAAACTAGAAATTATTATACTTTAAGGACCCAAGACTGTGGCAGAGCTTTTTATTTCTGTGGCATTTGATTTGCCTTAGAAGGTGAGGAAGTGTCTTACATTATATTTGCATTAGAAGTGTTTTGTGACTGTTGCTTTGAACAGGTTCATGCAGACAGTGCCCTACAGATCCTTTGAAGTAACCTGCTATTGTGGATACTGTGTTCATAGAAATCAAAGGCTGATTTCAACCCTGAATTCTGTTTTGAGAGGGTAATTTATTGCTATAACAAGAGAAATCTGCTACTGCACTTCCTAAATTCATCTGAAATGTCCTAAAAGTCTTCAGGAAGAGAATAAAGCACAGGGCTTCAACCACAGTTAGCTCCTCCTCAGCAGCAATCTTCTTGGACCTAGAAACTACATTTGCATGTGCAGCTCTGGAGGTGTGCCTTCAGTGGGAGCGGGATATATCCTCATCCTGAGATGTTACTGGGTACTGTGAATTCTGAAAGGGTATAGTGTATGGCAGCTCCATGGCATTGCAGTTGAGATCTAGATAGTATGTTTCTTCTAAGAGGCCTCCAAAGCAGCAAGTTCTGCTTGAACTTGCAGACTTGCAGTTCAAGTCTTGCAACTCTCAGAGAGGGAAAAAAAATTACTTTTCCCAAAGAAGAATGTCACTCACAGCAGGAATGGTCTTTTAGATTCAGAGTTTCAGTGGCCAAAATGATTTGTAAACTCCCCATAGATTAATCTCCTTAAGAAAGGAAATAATTAGTATATTAAAAAAAAAAAAAAAAAAAAGACACATACAAAGAAAGAAATCAAAGATTTACTTATTCAGATAGAGCAAATTCAAGGAACAAAATCTTACCTAACCACTTTGTTCTTTAAAAGAGAAGGGAAAAAAAACCCAAAAGACATTGGCAGATTCTGGTGGACACAAAACAGTCTGAGCATCTAGACATAGAAATTCACGTGGTCAGCAATGTGTCAAATAGCTCTATTGCTTTTAATCTTAATTTAGGGTGCAGGAATAATTATAGTTTTGTTTTTTTCCCCTTGTGCTCGGTTCCTAATTTGTCTGAATCATACACGCTTAATGAAATCCTGCTTTATAGTTCAGGCATTGCAGCTCTGAGCTCAGTGGGGTTATTTTCTTTTGTGCTCCAGGCATATCTACAATATCTGGCTTGATTAATCTGTTGCCTTTGTATGGTTTATTTAAAATGTCAAATGAATTGTTAATGTGGGAAAACATTCTGGGCCAGATTCATCTTCGAGCTACACCTGTGCTGTCTAAGCAAAATCCACAGCATCCTACAGCTGAAAAGAGAGGGTAGAATTTTTAGCTTGTTTAGAACAATGCAAATATTCAAATCTTGTCTTAAATTTGTCAATGCTTAAAAGAACTGACTGCCTATAATTAAGCATCTCATCAATGTTGAAGGAAGCCCACTAAAATTGAAAGTAATCTCACAATTTGAAGCCTGTTGACTGAAATTCAGGGGATTGAGTTTTTTCATTTTTCAGTGGTCTTGTGCCCACACATTCCAGTTATTTTACTTCTGCTTTTTCATATCTATTCACTCATTCATCTATTCTTTCATACATACCTGTATTTGTATCTTTCTTTCTGAAAATTTTGAGTTGTTATCATGCTTCTCACCTAAAGTCTTGATGAATCTGCATAAAATGTTCTGTCTGTCTAATCAAAATCCATAGAATATCCCTAAAATGTAAGAATTAGGAATTTATTTCATATTAATAACTGATGCTTCAACAACAGTGGAGAGAAAGTTCAACTCTTCACCTGAAACTTATTCCATCTTTTCATGTCACTTTATCTTGAATGAACTAGTTTTGATTAGCCAGCCTGAATTTCTCCTTTTATTCTGGTTTTGTGGTTTTGTTTGCTTTATTTTGGCTTTTATTTTTCCATAGATACATGGTGATGGCTGCATAGCTACAGCTGAGGCTAGAGCACTAGATGTCTGAGCACATCACAACTTTTGCAATATTTATGCATGCAAGGTCTTCTGGGAGGTATTTACAGATGAAGAATAGAGAAAATCTGTCATACTTGATGTAGCTTGAAGAAACTAAATAGATAATTGAAATGATGCAGTAATCTCTGAAGCAGTCTGCATAGAGAGTAAAACTCCACCAGAAGGGGAGTTGGAACCTAAATGAGGTTCAGGGAATTACTCTACAGAGAAGTCTATGCAGAAAGATGACACTCTTCAATTAGATAAGCTTGAGGATCAGAAACACCAGTTTAACAACCCTGAAGACTGAGCTATTCAAAAGCAGGCTGAACAATAGTGTCAATGAGAGCTTCCTAACTGTGGTCCCTACATGGGCTCCAAGCCTGGTGAGGGGGTCAAAGGGAGGAGTTCAGATTCATTTGCCCACTCAGTCCTTGGGCTGCCATCCAAGGCCAACAGTAAGAATGCCGGTGGTGGTGGAGGTTTGTGTGATGTGGTGTACTCTCTCTGATGTTCCAAAACTGTCTATGCTTCCCTTATTCTCTTGTATTCTTGGAAATTCCAATGTCTTTTAAAAGATCTTACAAGAGGGTAACCAGAAATATTCTATAAACCAACAGCATTCTTCCAGAAGTGCGTTTTGCTGCCTGGTAGCTGCCCACATCACATCGTGCTTAACAGCAGTTGACTTTTGAGGTTGTATTTCTCACTGTGCCTGAAGGTGCTCAGTTATGTGGTTTCCTGACCACCACCATCTCTAGGGACTGATGAGTAGAATCAACTCAATACAGAATGCAGTGCTGACAGGAACACAAATGCCCAAGTCTGGCACTGCACATAACTAAATGTTTAAATCACACAGAATTTAGTGAGATTTAAGCACAGGCTTCTTGTCAGCTGCCTTTAGCCGCATGAGTCATCTCAGCCACTTTTGGTTAGTATGGCAAACTCTTGACTGCAATTTGAAGACCCCAAAAATGTAGCTCTTTTAAAGATCCTCAGGGTGCAGAAAGGATGTTAACAGCAGGCAATACAGGAAATACTGTAGTGATTGATTGATTGATTGATTGATTGATTGGAGACATGGAAATTATTAGCTTATCACTGGATGAGCAGAGACAATTTGAAGAGTAAGTACACAATCACCAAAAGCAGATAGGAAGCTGCTAAATCATTTTTTTCCATATAACTCCTCCAGCTCAGTTTTTTTCTATGCACCCAAGGTGAATTACTCATCTCTAACTCACTTCTGGAGCAAATGTAGTTAAGTATGGAGTCTTACTTTTTGTTCCTACTTCAATTACACTGTACTGTAATTTATTGGTATGGACTCCCTAATCATTTTTCTCTTAGAAAATATTAAGAAGTCACTGGCTCAGAAATATAACTGACTGCAATGATCAGTTCTGCCACCCAATATACTGGCAAGGAACAGCATTTGTTGCAGTAGTCAAGAGAATTGTCCTTTGAGAACAGCATTTTAAAGTGTTCCCCTAAATTACAGTTGTGCCATAAATATGACAGGTTTAAACTACGGCAGCTGAGAAATTATATATATGAAAAATTACAAGGATATGATCTTTTTGCACTGGCGCATAAAGATTTAATCTCCTGGGTTAAGTACCCTGAACACAGCAGTTGTGTCAAGATAATAGTTAAAGTGATGCTCAGAGAAATATTTCTCGTAGGTATTTCAGAGCTTTCATGTTTTTTTTCTGAAGTAAATGCCTTTCATGGAGTACAGGTGCAGAGCTCTTGTGGTGGCCCTGAGTGAGCACTCTTTTGGAGAAACCTTGCAGAAAGGCAAAGGAGGCAAGTGACCATTGAATGGTTGGCCCAAGCACCAGTTCATATCTCAGCCCTTCATGTTCTAAGAATGCCCCATACATTTCTGGTTAAACTAGCACAACTACCTACCAGGAAAATAGCAGCATTCCTGGAGAATTTGTCAGAGATTAGGTCAAGAACTTGCAATAAATAATTCCTCTAAACCTTTGTAGCAGTCCCAGAATACCCTTACAACTTTCTGAGACATCTAAGTACTCTGGAATATGTAACCTGTAGAAAACCTAGTAGAATAATTGGGCTGTGATAATAATAACTTCCCTCCTTCCACAATTTTTCCTAGAGTCAAAATTATAAGCACAACCTATTACACCTACCCCATGTAATAATTTTAATTATTCAACTTAGTGTATTGTGGGTAAAGTTAAATATGGAGCCATGAAACTTTAGCTTCTGGTGTGATGCTTAAGCTACCGTTGTGCAACATTCTAGCTAAGCTCCTAGTCATCAGGAGTCTGAAGAGGCTGTGAGGGACATTGGATGTAAGCTTGAAATATATTCTATGACAAAACAGATTACTGTCATTTTTAGCGTGCAAGTGCAGAGACAACAAAGAGGTGACCGTGCCCTGTGTGCAGTTTAGTCTTCTGCTACCCTCTGTGGAAGAATGATGCACACTTTATGGCACCTTACATCTTTAAATTGTTATAGAAAAGCTGGAGAGTGTTCAGAAGAAAGCTTAAAAATGTTTTGAAGATGATGAAAATTTTTGTCCATGGAGACACTTAAAAGGTCTCAGTTTTTATCTGATCACAAGAAGAATGGGAGAATTTACAAGTATGAACCCTTTTTCAGAGAAAAGAGAGTGGGTACTAGAAAGTTGCTTTGATCTCTGAGAGAAAGGCACCACATAATATAAGAATTATTGAACAAATATTTAACAAGGAGGATTGTTAATCAGTATAACTAACCACTGACATATGGGTAGATTGTCATTCTGGAATATGTCTTTAAATGAAGCAGAAAGTGACATTCTAGTTTCCATATATAAGTAGGGGATATTTATAGGACTGTAATATACCAGATTTCTAGCTATGTCGTCTAATGGTATCTTCTGACTTTAAACTCTGGTAATTCATTTCTCTTAGTGACACAATTCATATATATTTTCCCTTCACATAAAATAGGTTGCTGTTAATAAGACACACCATTGAAAAAAAAAAATTCCATCCAATTAGCAAAGTCAAGTACCACAAATAAAAGCAATTGCACAATGCAGAATTATAGGAAATCTTCCATTTACATTCCAGATACTACTACTGTAAATAGTTAGGCTTGTAGCAGATAAAATAAACAAGCAAACAAACCAGGACAACCAACCAACCAAAAACAACCAACGAAACAAAAACAAAACCCAGAACAATTGCTTTTATGTGTTATTTTATATTTCTCATACCGTAGTCTGCATTTAAAGCTGTTGAAAAAATTCTGGTGTATGCAAAATCAGAGAAAAGCTGTGGGGTATTGAGTCCTCTTCTTCTCATGGAATCTTCACAGCATACTGGGATAAGGGTATGTGCCCTACAGCTTTAATTCCACAGAGAGTATCTTTATTTTCTTAAAGGAGGACCTAACATTTGTGGTATGGATCTCTTAAGGATACTTTGGATGGGCCACTATATAGAATTGGAACTCTGGTATGCATCATGAAGATACCTAATAAATAGCTTTTTAACTATATGCATGGAAAAGACAAGTCTTTAAATTGCATGTTGCAAAATGCCAAAAATGAACTATGAATGTCCAGTTTTCACTAGGGGGAAGGAAAAAAAAGAAGAAATTATATAGTGGTATTACTCAGTAGTTCTTTAAGTATTTTCCAGAGGTAATCAACTGTTATTCAAGAAGATCTCAATAAACTACAGTGATTTGACCAAAGTAACCAAATAAACTAGAGGCAAAGCTGGGCGACTTGTATGTCCTGAATATCTGCTTGGTGCTCTGTCCTTCAAGGAGCTTTACAAATCTCTCCTTTCTTGTATATATAGAATCCCTTCACATTTCTTAAAAATCCTTTGTACTTACATTGTGTTCAGGTCTGTGAGACTTTCTATAATATTACTTTTCTGCATGTATTTGTTCTATGCATGCTGCTGGCAAAGAGAGGAGGAAAAGCTCGCCAAAACTCAGGTATTTTACTGTACATCTGGAAGCTGGTTTTGCAGACCTGGGGCAAAATTCTGGCCCAACTGAAATTAATGGCAAGACTTCAATTGGGCAGAGTTTCACCTCTGGGAACTAAGTAAGAATATCTCCAACCTTACAAGCTGAGAACAGAAACTTGCTTTCAACAAGATGTTTTTTGCTACCTATTCTGCAGTAGTTCTAAAGAGAGTTTTGTAGTCTGTCCAGCTAGCTGTTTAAAAGAAATAAGAATGAAAATAATGGTAAATTCCATTTCACTGACTTATGAATACAGAGACCAATTAATTCACATACATAGAAAAAAAAATAAAACACAAAACCTTTCACCTATGTTGTAGAGACCTTTTTGTTACTGATTTTGAGGGAAGTTATTTCTGTTAATGTTCAGTTTTCTTTAGATTATACATATATATTTATCTGAATTGAATTTGTAAAAGTTTACTATAGGGTTAAGGTAATAAATTAAAAGAAGCAAAAGCACCCTATCATAAAAACATAAACAGCCAGAATGTGATCTCCTAAATGCAAAAAAGAAAATATCTTCAAAACCTAGAAAAAAAAAAAAAACCAACAGGGTTGGGGGGGTAATAAAGCTTCTTTTTATTTCAAACAAATGTTAATTCAAAGCTAAGTGAAAAGGAATACCATAATTGCTTCTAAGACTTATATGTCTGGGCCTCATTTGTATGGAATTTTCCAAAACCTTTCCGTTCTAAGGACCTAAAGTCACTCTGTGCCTTCTGACTGGATGCTATAAGGCATTGTTGAAACACAAACTTTGGCCTGAGCCATCATAACAAAAATAGGCCAAGATGTTTGTCCAGATGTTCCCTATTCCTCCATTATAAAATGGAGGTCAAAGAGATGAGCAAGCTGGGCTGGAATTCCTCTTTCATTTTTTTTGCACAGGGTAAAAGTTGTGAAATCATTGAGACCAATGACTTCAAAATACCTAAGGTTAGGCCATCACTGAGGTGTGCTGCTGAAAGAGAATGGGCTCTTGAATTAAGGCCCAACAAGGTAGCATGCAACAAAATCAATCATTGCCCGGGTCCAAACAACTGTCAGCATAGGTTTTGTAGGAGGAATTGATTTATGTAACTATTGGCTAACTGTGCAAATTCACAGGGAAAGGCTAAAGATTTGTCTTAATCCAGGCTATTAAATCACATTATTTCTTTCAATCTATAACTTGGGTTTTTTGATATTTCCTCTCTCTTTTTAATTTCGTTTTATTTTCTCTCTGGTCAGGTCTCAAGACACTCAGCTCCCAATTTCAGACAAAGCATTTTCTCTACTATCCTAGTAACCTCAGCTAGTAATTGATTCACATATATCATTTTCCAAGATGGCAGTGATAAGATTACTGTGAGGAGATACAAACAAGAAGGGCTATAAATTATAACAGCACATTTAGTGGGTACAGAGGATCACCGTATAGCAGCAGGTCAGCTGCTTCTTTGCTTATATTCTTATGGTGTTTTGAAAAGAGAGGTATAAGCACTCATCATGTTCTGAGCACCATTCAAGCATGCTAAAAAAAAATCATAGTTTGAAATGGATTAGATACCTGATGAAAGCTAAAATTGGCTTATGAGGTTGTCAGATCAGTTTCCTTTGGACAACACTGGAGTTTTGTGCAGATGCTTCTAAACTGTGATTGTACCAGTCATCTGGAGTTCACGTGGAAATACAAGGAGAGGGGTGTGAACCTGGACAAAGTGAACAGTCACAAATAATCCAATTATCAATTTTGCACCTATCTCTATATTCTATAGTATTAGGAGAGCGTTTTACTTCAGACAAACGGGGAGAAAGTAATGAGAGACCTCAGAGCTAAATTTACAAGCAACTAGAGCAGGGGCCAAACTTTCAAATGAGCTCAGATCAAGCTCAGTTATGAATTGTTCCTCAGCCTGACTTTGCCTTATTTTATGCATATTGTTTTATGGTTTACCTTATCTTTTTTTTTTGCCTTTTTTTCCATTCTGTTTGCTCATCTTCCTGCAGCCTTTCATTTCTTTACTGTTTTCTCCCAACTCTTTCCCTTCTATGCTCTCCTCTTTCTAATTCTTTCTAATTCTCTTAATTCTTTTTCTCTTCCTCTGTATCTTGTTCCTACCAACTCATTTACTAGTGATTTTATTTCTAATGCCTTCTACTGTTAATAACATATGTGAAGGTCATTCAGTGTCACTTTGTTGTGCACCAGACAGTTGATAGGAAACCTTTGAAGAAGGTCTGTAAAAAACTGTCTTTCCCTTGAACAGTGGTGATGAGCTGAGGCAGGCAGAGAGATGTCTTTACAAAACGGGAATTCAGACTGCCAAACAGCTTCCTGCCTTCTTCATGTATTTGGGCAGGGACAAGCAGGTTTCTGTTCTGGTGCCAAGGCAGGTGGTCCAACTCTTGCACCTAATCCTTTCCCAGAACGCCCTTTGGAATAGCCTGGGGACTTGGAAGACACTAAGGAGGCTTCAAAGCCTGTCTATTTTTGCTTACTGAAATTGTATGTCCCTTTGGATGAGCATCCCAGGCCATGAGTTTTCCTAAGCCAAGAAAGAGAAAAGGCAAACTGGTTGGGTAACATTTTAAAATTTTACTCAGCCTCTATTACTAGTGGTAACTTTAATCTGGTTTATGTGACAGGACCTGACTCATTGTTTCCTATTCACTGAGTCTGCAGCAATCAACACAGTGATCTTGTCCGTAGTCCATGTACCTTCAGAACTGGATCATGGCAGGCATCATTCCCTCCTCTCGTGTGGATACGAATGTGAACAGAGTATTCAGCACCCAAGGGGTCAGGTTATTTGTTCTTCTCACATATGCTTGTTCTGTTAAAATTAAGGCAAGAAAAGCTTTTGGTTGAATATAGCTATGAAGATATGTGTCCCTCATAATTACCCAATTTAGCTGTACAAAAGAACACCACACTTAGATCTGGAAAAGAGTTGCATTTTTGGGAACTGTTTTGAAATAGACCAAATTTGAGTCAATGTCCATCTGATATCACTTAGTTGTTGTGGTAGCATTCTTTGAAGTGGTTTCTTTCTGTGTTGGCTTGGGCTCATAAACCAGTCAGCAATGGTACATGCTGCCACCCACATTTAACTCAGAGGCAAGCATTACACAGCTGGAAATAGTCATTGCTCTAGAAAGAGCAATAAGAGCAAAGTGAATGAAGAAAATGCTGACTCATATCTTTGGCCAGCCTGGTTTTCAGGCATTTAATGGTTTATGAGGGGATGAAATCTAGAACTGCTTAATTATAAAGGGAAGATATGTCAAAAAATTGTCTAGCAGAAAATAGTTGCTCTTTCTGCCTACAACAAGCTCAATTTTAAGTTCCCTTCATTGAAAAGATTTGTGGATTTTTACTGTAACTTAGGGTTTTTTTTCTGTAACTAAATGTTTTATGATTTTTTAAAATTGTTTGCATTATAATAACAGCAAGCTGAGTGTAAAAGGAGATCAGACTGTCACTTAAGTGGATTGCCCAGTAATAGTATAAAAAAAGTAAAAACAAACAACAAACAAAACAGCAACAGGACAAAAAGAAAGGAGAAGAGGCAAAGGACACTCTCCCTAGTTTACAAATAGGTCACTGAATTCACCCTGGTTTATAGATGGAGCACGAAGGTCCTTCAGTCCTTTAGACTTTCAGTGTCACAATCAACATTGCAGAAGTGCTAAGGTGTCTTGGAACCAGAACAAGAACAATCAAAGTATGGAGGAGCAGAAAACAGAATTTCTGTCTCATAAAACGTATCAAAGCTTCAAATGTTGGGGTTTTTTTTCATTCAGTTACAAAGAAGGAAAGCAAAGCTTTGCAGAATTTGTCAGGAAAGCAAATGAAAGGGAGCCCCAGGAAGGCTTGGTAATAGGTACTTGCATGTGATGTGGGAGACCAGGTTCACAAGTGTTTCAGAAAACAAGTGGGGACTTGAACTAGAGTGACTACTGTTACCTGCGAGGGCCTGAAATTCTGAATCAGCCCAGCTGTGTTTGCAGAGTCATCTCAGACTCAGGGAAAAAGTCCACAGACTGAAGGAGCATTTTAGCTTTAATGAAGTGCCATTTTTCACCAGATAAATGTTTCATAAATACAGTTTTTCACCTGCTCCGAGTCCTTGTTAAACAGGGTGCAGTGTAGGTTGGCAGCAAAATTTTCCCTTAGTAGTATTCTGGTGACATAAATTTTGTGCAACATTGGCATATAAATTTCATGTATTCAGATTCCAAAAAGACACTGTAACTGTAGTACGCAAACACAAAAAATAACTGTTTTCAATACTAACATCTCCCAGTCACTCCAGGTAACATACACTGTCATTTTTTATTGATTGAGTTAATTTCAAACATAGTTCCTCCAAATGAATTATGATAGTGAAGACCTGCAATCACTTTTTCTAGTCTGAACTAGCCTTTGTTTTTCCACACCACTCACTCCAAAACTGACAACAGGAAAGGTCAGGCAGGTCATGCTTAGCTAGTCTCAAATGCCACAGCATATTATCCAAGACAGAGAATATAATTATCTTTTCACAAGTGGCAATTAGTAAGAATACCCCCCCATCAATTCTGTTTAGCATTCAACATTTGTAATGTGGCAGAAGCCAAAGCATTACAACAGCAAGGCCAAGTTATCTTAATAAGGTTAAACCTAGCATCAAATGCAGTTGGATTTTTTCATCAGCAGAAATATTCAAAAATCTGAAATTTGAGGAAAAGAAAATATTTATTCCAAATGCTTCAAAATATTTTTGAAAAACTCTATATTGTGAAAATAAGCATTTTGTTAGGGTCTTTCACTTCCAGATCTAATGTATAACAAATAAGTAGCAAATGATTTAGTATTATTACAGGACAATATGCTGAAAGTACTATCTCTTTTCCATAGCTAAGCAAATTTTTATAAAGGTAGAAAATAATCCTCCATATTAATTAAGTTGTTTACAGTGGACAGGGAAAAATGGGGTTAAAGAGAAACTAAATAAGCAGTTAGAATAGAGAGTTAATTTGCGATACCTTTGTTTCTGGGTGCCTGATGTAAGTACTTTGAATTACTTTCTAAACCGAGACCACTATTTTCAATTGTGGTCTGGCTTCAGCCCAGATCTCCTCTGTCCCAGGTCTGTGCTTTAACCACAAGATCATTCTTCAATTTCTCTACAGTGAGTAAAATGAAATTATATAGATATTGAAAGTCTTCATTTCGGTATCTATGGACTAACACTGAAAGTATCCTGGATCACCAACAAAGAGTTCATACACTATGAACATTTATTTCCTGTCATGCCATATCCATGGGATCATTTTTTTGTCAAGTTAACTTTCCTGTGTGTAATGGTCTCCAGCTCCAGCACTCACTGAAATCACCTCAGACCTGATCATCTGGAGCTTTGTTCTGCACCAACAGCTTGAACATGGCTCTCTGATCTCTTCCAAGAGATCTGTTTTCTGTTTTTCTCTTATTTGTTTGAAGGTTACAGAATCATTTTCTGATGGATTCTAAGTTGGAAATCTCTCGTATTATCAAGAGCAATAAATACATTCAGTTTGGCACCAGACTGACAGGGAATTCCAGTAATTCCCATAGCAATTTAGCCATGAGCCATTTGGGATGATCACAGAGATGTCCTATGGGAGGGATTGAATTAAATTTCCCCCACTTCTTTCAAACAGCTGAACAACACACTGCTTCCTTCCTTTCTCAGAGGGCACAGCCAACCCCTCACAGTCAACCCAGTGTCCACTTGCAACAGACTGAGTATATTTTGTATCCAGGAAAATCAGCATTCTTGTAGTTATCTGGTAGCATATGAAGGAAGGGTGAATTTCCCTCTTACCTTCTTTTCTTTCTATAAAGAACCAACAACAATGTAGACAGTTGGCTAAAATGGAAAAAAAAAAAAAAAATTAACAAAAGATGTACAGAAGTTCCAGGGTTCCAGGATGCCTGAGAGAAAAGGAAATACTTATCGCCAAATGGCAATTACCCTTCAACTAACAGTACAGAGTGATGACGCAGTAACTAATGGATTTATGCATTGAAGTTTCTTCCAAGCATTTGTGGGTAGCTCTGGAAGGTTTTCTCACATGGAAGTTGTCCTGTAGACACGTGGAAGACTCTGCCAAGCTCTAAATAAAACCCAGTTGATTGAAAACTTTAAACCTTTTAAAAAATATCCACACAAATTCACCTGATTTCACTGGTGCTCAGTACTTCACAGAACATAATACAGAATAACTTTTTATTATTACTGGATCATTGACCAGTAGCCCATCGCAGACTTTATTTCCATCTCCTGCCGTAAAGATGAGAATACTGAGTGTCAGGTACTTCACCATTATGGTTCAATCAAGATGTATCTCATTCATGCAGAAATTACTTTTCTTCCTCTCCATCTGCCAGAAAGATAGATCATAACTTTCTCAACAAGTCTCTTTTTTTATAGTTTTCATAAATTGCACTGCCCCTTAATACTGCCCAAAAAGTCCCCTGGCTTCTTTACAGATGGAAGAGTTTAACTTCTTCCAAGCTTATGAGTTCCTCTCCTTCCATTTGCTATTTTACTACAACAGTATACAAGATGTAAAAACAACCTCACGGTCTCCATCTGAGACCTGAGAAGTTCATTATACCACTAGCAGGAAAAAATACAAAATGAAAGAAGCAAAAATGTCCAGATTTTTATGTGCACTGCCTGGGATGGTGGGATATTTGCCTTGGGTCACATGGAGAGTCACCATCAATGTCAGGATCTGAGCCTGGGGCCCCCAGGTACATTGATCTAAGCCTTCCGCTTGCAGTTGCCTCCTCCAGGCTCAAAGGAAAGGGCTTTTCAAAGCTTGCCACTGCAAAACCACAGGTCTGAAGAAAACCCAGTTAGTTACCAGCAGTGACCGCACCCTGACCCTCATTTCAAATGCGTGTAACATTAAACATTAACCAGCCAAAGAACTGAAACCTTGCAAGGGGCTAGTCTGAAGCATGATCAACAACAGCATGCAGTGTGCTAGGGGCAGACATGCAAACACCAAAGATACTGTTGTCTGATCTATTATTTGGCTGACACTTGAGACCCTTTAAATAGACATAAACTACTTCTCCAACTTTTCTTGCCTTGAACTGATACAGAAAGAAAAGGAACTACCAAGCAAAAAAAAAACAAAAACAAAACCAGAAAAACAAATCAAAATAAAAAAAAAAAAAAAACACAAGGAAAACAATCTATTTTGATGGAACAGTTTTGACTCTGAATATTACTGACAGCATCATTTTAAAGCACAAAGGTGAAAGGATTTTTTCATAGCTGCCGGAAATCCTGCTAACACAGCCTCTTTGTTTCCAAGCTACTGAGGCCAGAAAAACCTTGCCTGACTTCTTTATGTACAAACGTATAACATCCTTGTTCCTGGCTTGTGGGAGGCACCTCCTGATGTCTGCTGTCAACTTATTTGTGACACGTAACTGTAGTCTAAAAACAGTTGAATTGCTGGGTTTGTAATGCTCACACACATTGTTCAAGATTATCTAACAGCATTAACCTCTAGGAAAAGGATGGCTTCAGGGTTCTAATTGAAATAAATCATAGACACTCAAATCAAGTGTTTCATATTTGTATTTTATTTACTAAAGAAGGAATGACATAAACAGTATTTCTCCCAGCCCTGCCTTTTCAGTAAGGGGCAGGGGGAAGCAATGGGCCCTTCAAAGCTCTGCAACAGCCATAAACTAGTCCCAGATCGATTGCTAACCCCAAACCCCTTCTATGAAGGCTTAATGGTATTTTCACGTGGGATCCAAAGCAGGCGGTCTTCAAGGAAAATTATTGCATCTGGTGAAAAAAATAAAGTTGACATTTTTTGACAAGACCCTTAAGTACGCCTCTCCCAAGAGGGTTGTAACATAGAAGAGGCTGAGCAGGTGGTAATAATCAGCATTACATACATTTGAGCATTTTCTATAACACGGATTACCATGGAATTCCTTCCTCCCCCTCCTCTCCTTGGGGAGACTTGCACAAATTGCAAGCATTTTCAAGGCCCTTTGATAAGCATTTCTATCACCAGTTTCACAGCTGTAGATAGATTGTTTAAAATATATAAAATGCAGCCCCACCCTCCCTGGGAGATAAGGAGCAGGGAGGAGAGGGCTCTGTCCTTTCTTTCTCAGCTCCCGTTAAGCCTGCTTTCTAAATGCTACCTAAAAATATTCTATCATAGTAGTGCTTAAGCAGCAGCAAGGAACTGTGTGTCTGCTTTGGAGTGAAGGGTGGATGGAACAGCATATGTCAGTGAAAGTCAGTGAGGAAAATCAAAGGTAACAAAGCAAAGATTAGTTTGTTCTTATAAAAGGCCAAGAGTAAATTTAAACCTTTTATCCCAATTCTTCTCTTAGCCATACCAGAAAGATGTAAATAGTGAAAAGGTTTAATCACAACCAGAGCCCCTTTCAAGGCTTAGAGGGGAATCCCACAGGGGAATGAGATGTGAGAATCTATCTCCCATTTGTGCAGCACTACATGAGGGCCCCGGGATTGGAGCCCCGTTTCCCATCGTGCCCTTGGGAGCTCGGCTCCCTGTGCTGGGAAATGGTCTCTGCTACAAAGGCCTTACAGTTTAGGATGATGTAATGAAACAATGAAATGTGTGGCATTAGTAGCTGACATTAATAAATGCTTTTATAATTAGAGTTCGGTGATACGTTTTCACTGAATAATAAATTGACAAAAAATGCGGTTTCCGGAGGTCACTGAAGCAATTAGGAAATGGTGAGTGGTTTCTGCCACAAAAAAAAAAAAAAAAAAAAAAGGAAGAAATGACCTGTGGAAATAGGATAGAGGAAAGCCCTT
>JAOEGS010002129.1:79928-106504 GCA_025447755.1 Corythornis vintsioides
CCACACTCCAGCGTTTCATTAACATCCAATCAACAGAACTACTGATTTTATATTGTGTCTTTACCCCAGAAGCTTGGGATAGAACATCCCTCTCCTACTGGAAATTTCCGAGCCTAGCTAGTCAGTGCAGGTAAGGAGTAAGAGAAAGGTCAGATGTGCTGCTCCACTGGCACCTACATCTACTGTATTTGAACCACTGTACTACATTGCAAAATTAGGTGTCTACATCTTGTTGAACTGAGATCAGACCAAAAATATTGAAACCATATGAGGTGTTCAACAATATGTTTCTCAAAGTCCACACAGGGTAAATAAATCCTGCATGGATTCCATATTTTTTGTAATATACGAGGCATTTGATGTTCCATTTACCATTACTGCACCTTTAAAAGATGTTAAGTTTATTCTAGTTTCTTCTAAAGTTCAAATCTGGGCTCTTTACATCAAGACAATCAAGACTTTCTAAAATATGTGGAAGAGCTGATATCAGAGCTGTGAGTTTACATCCTGGAGTGACTACCATAAACTCTTTTGCATTAGACTTTCATTTTATATGTAGGAAACCAGATTCAATACTCTTTTTTAATTTTAGCAATTAATCTTCACAGTTCTCAACAGCCTATTCTGGACAAACATGGAAACAAATTCAGGAAGAAGTGAGTCCATGGAAAATAACCCAGCTGACTGTGTCCTAGCTGCAGCTTCCATATCTTTTATCCTGAGGGATACATCACTTGACCAAAGCTGAAAATATAGGCTGATACACCATTCATACAAGGGAAATAGTTTATGCTCCCAGTTTACCATTGGCAGTGGCTCTTCTTTCTAGCAAAATAGCTGTTGCCCACAGAAATATTGACTTGTAATTGTAAAACACATGGTCTAAATGCCACTCATAAGCCTGGGGTGACTCATAAGTTCTAGAGACTTTTAGACCATTGCACTGAGCCAGATGAGAGGCCCGGGTTCTTTTAATGTTAAGTGTGATTGAAAGAGAGCCTCTACTCTGTTACTGGAGCTGCTAAAACTAATTGCACAAGATGCAATATTAGGCATGTTTAAAGCATTTCAGAAAGAGAGTAGTTCAATGGTATGCAGAGCCTTTTTCTCCCTCTGGGCCCACAAGCAGTGATAGGAAATCCAGACTTTTCACTGAGGTTGGTAATTAGGTCTGCTTTGCTCCCAGGAGATTAATTCTCTATAGAACAGATTATTACAGTCCAGCTCCTGTATCCATGGATGGATTCAGTCAGCAGGCTGATTTCAATTAGAGAAGTTAAGTGCTATTGACTTCTCCCATGTACAAGAAGAGGTAGGAGTGGGAGGTAGGAGCCAGATAAGAAACCAGATTACTGAGTTAATCTTACAGTTATAAGTGCTAGAAAGAACCTTAATCTGTTATCTCCTAAAAGAGTGGCTGAAGATATATTTCATTGTAACCAGATGAACCCTTATAAACGATGACTTGCAAAGGAAGAAAAATTGTGTGGTTTTCTTTTAGTTTTCTTTCATGCAAGATGAGAAAATACAAATGCTTTATATCAGCAATTAAAGTCTTGTCTACCTTAAAAGGCTCTGTGGTGATGGAAGACTAATCAAGTTATAACCTCGTAAGAAGCAGAGAGCTGAGGTCATTGTTTAATGGTACATCAGATCAGGCAGCATTAATGCTTTGCCATGGATCTGTTTTCCTGCTTCTGGTGACATATTCCCACGCTGTTAGTATAAAACACTGCCCCGTAACTGTGACAAAAAATAGTTCCCTTTTTAATGTACTTGGCCAAAGAAAGACTGTGGCCTCCCCATTGTACGTTGCAGCTGGCCAAAATATCAACGTGTTTGTTGTCCTTCACAATCTCACACCAACTAGGAATACTCCATGGGGAATGTTTTACAGTTGTGTATCTCTTTCACTGGTCACTACCTTCTTAATGTGTCCTTACTGATGGATTAAAATGAACTCACACTTCAGTGACTAAAGCACCTGTGGTATTAGTGACCACCTCATATGTAGAGTGCTTGCTGGAGATCTGCTTTCTACTGCATCTGAGTCCTGATGAAAATAAATAGACATTAATTTTGCTTTCACAGTGACAATTGAAATGTTGATGTTGCTGCCCCTTTTGTATTTACTGAGAACACTCACAGATTCCCATGAGGTGATGTATTCCATAGAATTTCTTACAACACCTATTCAGAAGTCAAGAAAAATAATCTCACAGGGGCTCACACAGTCTATATATCAGAGAAGGTAAGGACAGGTGTAAAGGAGGGGCTGAGAATATTTAGTGTACACTATTGCACTTTGTTACACTGGCAGAAAAGGCAAATGTTTTCTGTTCAGTGACAGCAGGGGCTGCAGAGCAGGTGGAGAGAGATGTGCAGGTGGGGAGATCACACAGGTTTCAAGAGCAATTTCACATCTGTGCTCAAGGCCTCTCCTTCATCACAGCATTTATCTCTGCTTTTGAGCACCCTGACTGCAGGAGGGGTTCTTTTTGTAGCTCAAGAGTGATGCTCAAATAATAATGCTTACCATTTACCTCTTCAAAGTCACATACAATTCACATACAAGTCACAACAACAATTACTACAGTCTCAGAACAATCTCATAAAGTGGGTAACCTCTTTCTGCATCATTATTTGAAAAAGATAAAGGAATAGAAACAAAGACATTCAGTTCCCTCAAGATACTCATCCCAGATATTGGCAGAACCTGGGCTACAGCTTGTAAAACACAGTTAATATCTATATAGTGTAATGCAACATCACAGTGAGGTCAGAAAGCAAAGCAGTTGGTGCCTCTACAGGACCTTTCATGGAGGAAAAAGCAGGCAGGTTGTAAATTCTGTGCTGAGAAGACCTCATTGTGCTCAGCTCCAAAGACCTGGAGCTCCTAGCAACCAGCTCTCCCACTTTAAGGACAAAAGGAGCTGAGGCAGACCTGGTTGTTCCCAGGAAGGACCATGCTTGGCTCACTGCTGGACATTGCTATAGCACAGTGGAAGGGACTGTGAGAGATTGGCATACTTGGAGGTGAATCTTCTGAAGTTAGTGGCTACAATCTGTCTAGATCCTACATTTGGTACTGAAGTGACAGTTTGGGTTTTCCCTTCACAGTTTTACTCCACTGTCTGTACATTCAGAATTCCACAACTAACTTATTTCATTTCTGAGTCATGAATCATGTAAAACCAGTTCTGCTCAGGTGATTTGAGGTATCTAGAGAATGAAGAGTCTGAAATTCTCTAGAGCATTTTACTGACAGATCCAGTCTGAATTCAATTTAAAGTGGTGAAAATTCAGATCATTTCTATTTTTCCAAATCTACCAGTAACAAAGCTGCAAAATTCTCAAATCTTCTCTTGAACACATGTGTTATTTTCCTGCTGCTACTGGAGATTTTCATGTGTTCAGCTTCTGTACACAGTAGGGGTTAAGCCACTGCAAAGGCTGGGAGTTTCAAGTCTTACTGAAATTTGAAAGTAAAAGTAATTTTGATAGTTTACTATTTTCAAAATGTAACATCTTTTCTTTAGGTGAAAGATAAATAAATAAAAGCTGTGTCTGATAGCTGAAATAAGCCAAGCTGTTTAAATTCAGTGACTGAATTAGTTATTAAAAGCCACTGGTATGTATGTGTACATCATGAAAGCCCCACTAAATGTTCTTCTTGTAGGTAAAAGCAGCTGCTATTTCCATAGAAAAATATTACTGTCATGATATTGCTATTTATATGTGTATATGTTGAAATAGCAATATCCTGGGAAACTTGGGAAGAAAGGTTGGGGGGAGTATGGAGGGAAAAAAGCCACCATATTTCCTCTATAAGTGTATATGAATATACATTTTATAACAGGTAGGAGGAGATTTGTATCCTGCCACTCCCTCAGCATTACACTAAGTAATATGATCTGACTGAGTGTAGAGCTGACAAAGGATTATAAATTATGTAGCCAGGTGTATTCTAAATGCCAGATTAACCGTGTCTGAATTTCACCTGATATTAGTCTCCTATATTCTCTTAAATTTCCTTGTGGTGAAGACATCAAATTTTCCTAGATTATTTATTCCAGAACTTAACTTGACTTGATTTACTGTTAAAAGCTTTTTCCTATTGCCAAGCCTAAATCCACCTCACGGATTTAAGATGGTTACTTTTGGTACCATTCACACTGAGCAACAACAATTTGGGGTTTTTTCCTAATGTAAGAGGAAAGTAGGTATGTTTAAAATACTATTAACTCTTCACAAAACAAGATTAAATTGTTTTCCACTTCCTTGAGATATATTTGAAATCTCTTTGTCCAGTTACCTGAGTACATTAAGGAAGATTCCATCCAGCATCATAAACAGAAATTAGGAAAAAGGGATTTAAGCCTTCCACCAATTATTTTCCCTCTCTATTGGCTATCATATTAATGTTATGCCCTCCTCTTACAATAATGCATTAAGGAATATTGTCCTACATTCATTTACAAATACATCTAATTTTTGTCTATGCTGTTCTGATTTTTTTCTGATTTGTCTTCCATCACATTTGTACTTGGTCTTGGGAACTTCGATGCCATTTCTACTTTTCCTTGTTTTGTTCTGGGGCTCTAGTTCTTTGAAAAACACACGGTTTTACCAAGTTTGTATCTTTCTAGATTCTTCTCTTTTTTTTTTCTTTTTCTTTTTTTTTTTAATATATTTACACCCTGTTCTTGTATCTTTAATATCATTCATTAGAAAAGTGCAAATTGTTTTAAACAACATTCTTAATTCTGCTTCACAGGCTCTGATCAGTTAGTGTCTACGAACAATAAATAAGACTAGTTTCAGCACAAGAATTATATTACTGTATTTTTCCTCCTCATGCCATAACCAGACCACATTTGTGCACTGACTTCTCTATCACAAACCCAAGTCTGATTCCAATCTCACAAATGTAGGTAAAGTCATCACAAAGTCATATATGCTTCACTTACCACAAGTCTCTTTTAAATTCCTCATGCCTCACGGGCAATAAAGATGATATAGTCACTGCTACTGACTTATAGGAGTTACAAGAACTACAGTAGATAATTAAAATTGTCAGGTATGATATCTGCTGAATATTTAGCCAATTCATAAATTCTTATTTGATCTATATCCATTCCAATCATTCCTAGTGATCAGCATGACTGTTACTGTGTGCTAATCAAATCTGCTATAAATAACAGTTCCTGTGCCAGTTTCCCAGTATGCCTTGCCAAAAGCAGAAATGTCTATTCTGCAGGAAATTCAAAAATTCAGTATTTTTTCCTGAATTAAAGTTGAAATCTAAAGTACAGCTGCAAATACTTCCCAAGAACCTAATCCAGGAAACCTTTTTTCTTTTATATTATTCATCTTGTAAAATTCAAATATTCAGTATAATAGCTATCTTTCTATTGCACTTGGTGTTCTAATGTCAGAATAAAATTGAAATTATTTAAAATACATTTAGTCTGTGCATGAATCAGAAAAGAAACAATCACCTTACAAAAATGAAAAAGCCAATTATCTAATTTTTTTTTTCTACTTTAAATTATCAAACATAATATCATCCAATTAAATGCTACAATTTATGTTAAAGTGTTTTTTTCCTGTAGAGGCTAGTCAAACAGTTCACCATGTCTCTACATTTTTATAACCGATGAAAAGTAAAGAAGATAAACAGGCACGACTGACTCATCAGAAATAATCAGTCAGATGCAATTAGCCAATTAAAAGCGACTATTACTGTATTTCTCCTTTGGGACTAGTTCCTTCCTCCCGCTCTGCGGACACACACACACTTGTCCATTCGTAGCTGAGGGTTCACAATGCCTCCCACACTAATTCCTTCTTCATGCTCAGGGGCTGCGGCTTCGGAGAGCCCAGGCCAGAGCAGGTTGTCCCTGAAGGGCTGGAGCCCAGGGAAGGGCTGGCGCAGATGCTGGGAGACAACGGGGGAGGAGCGGCTGAGAGGAGCTGGGAGGGACTCACCCAACCCCCATCCCCACCTCTGGGACTCTCGTGGGGGTGGTGAGGAGTCTGGAGTGAAGGAGTGAACCTTGGAAGGGGAATAAAGTGTGGATAGAAGTGGCTTCATGTATTTGTTTCTTTCTTACTATCCCAACCTATGTTAATTGTCAATGAATTCTATTATTTTTCCCCAAGTTGAGTCTGTTTTACCCGTGATGGTAACTGGGAAGTGAATCTACTTGGCTTTCTACTGACCTATGAGCTGTTCCATCTTTTGTTGCCTGCCCCATTGAGGAAGGGATGTTGAAGAGCAGTTGAAGGGGCCAAGGTCAACCTCACAGATTGGTATATCATAATATAATTTATCCGTATTTGGGAACATCCCTATTTTCTGTATTGCTAATGATATGCCTAAGACTTCAGTGGCAGCATATCTGTTAGATTCCAGAGTTTCTGAATGAGAACTGGAGCCTGCTCCTTCTCAGTAGTCAGTGAAGAGGAAGAGGCATCTCCAGAATGGATTTGGTTATTCAGTGCAAACTACCACAGATAGCCTGAATTTCCTTCCAGAGGAGAGAAAGAGCCACGGGATATGTCTCCTTGGACTACACGCAGAGGGAAGCATTCATTTTAAACAGTGAGGATTGCCTTCTTTTTAATGTGAATGGTCTTTGGCCCCACTGTTCCCTAAACAATGTGCAACATTGTTGGAAGAGCCTGGGTTGACTTGTGCCAAAGTGATGCCAATGGCCATGCTAACAGTACAGCAATATAAGCATCCAGTCCCTAGGACCTGGGAACATCCCCTCTTACTGTTTCATTTACAGGTTCAACTTCAGAGTCTAATTTTAATCCCTATAAAATTTGAATAAACATATTAAGTGTTTATTTTTTTAAGGTTTTGCAGGCTGACACAAGGCTGTGAATCCCACACAGGACCCACAGTGCATGTTGTCCTACAAGTTGTTCTGGGGCTGCTTGCTCCATTTCTTGCAGTGGTTGAGGTCCCCTTGCTATCAACATCTTCCTATCAGGAAAAGCAAGTGATCCCCAACAACAGAATCACAGAATCACAACATGCCATGTTATTTCCGTTACAAGCTACTCCTAACTTGCCCCTCACATCTTCAAATTTCCATTGATGTTAAAGCAGTATATGTGATATAGAGCAAATCTTGATGTTCTGAAACTCTCTTTATTGTTTTCAAGCACCTTTAGGTTTTACCAAGTAACTAATCAACATCCACCACAAAGCCTTGAAAACTCTATTCTGTCTCTGTAATTGAGAACTTGCTTTCTTTCAATGTGGGAAGAAGCATGAAGATGATTTACTGATTTAGGAACCGGGTGGAGTAGACCACAAAGGAATAAACTGAAAACATGTGGTGTGAATTATTTGCAAAGAAGGAGGGAAAGAGGGGGAAAAAAGTGGCCTAGAGATCTCTATAGATAGATCTGGATATATAAATATATAATGTGGAGTACCAGTGAAACAAAGCACAGATGATTAGGCCAAACCAAACATTCACATTAAACATTGCACTTGGCCTGGTTTCAAAACAGGCAGCAGTAACAGCAGGGAGAGCAGGCCCTGCCAAAATTGCATCAGACACACATTAGGGAAGAAGGAAATGAGTTTACTTGAGCCAGCTGTGACATCAAAGGGGTTGGTCTTGAAATGGATTGTGGGAAAGGGTTCCCCCTTCGGTAAAGTTTGCAAAGTTCAGCCAACTCCTTATAAAGAGACCCAACTCTACAGAGACATTGATTTTACATTTTTTTTTTGGTATTGTTGAGGGGTTTTTTTCTCCTAAAGAGCATTCTCAGCCAGTTAGAAGTGCAAGACTGAGGACTGTTTTAAGAGGGGAATAAACCTTAAGGGAAAGTGTGAACAGAAGGTGTAAAGATGTGTTCTGGACAAAGGGGATTGAACCCTAGCTTGAATACTTCTCTCTCTTGCAAAAAAAAACCAACATACCCTTAGTAACACGTATTGTTTTGAGCTAAAGTGATTGTTATAGTTCTTCATTAAGAATGGTTTACTGAGATGAATCAGGAAGGCAAAACTATCCACTAGGTCAGTAACTGCAGCCAGCCTAGTGAAAACTGTATATAAAACTTAGAAAACAAAATGACACAACTCTTTGCATCACTGAGAGCAATGGCAAAAGTTCCATTGACATCAGGAGACAAGAACATCAATCAGTCCACCAACTTCTCAGTTAATTTCCATTCTCCCACCTACCTCACAATCCTGGTTTATGGCCTGTTACTTTTCACAGGTGTAATTAGTGCCCAGAGATGTCCTGCTAAGGGAAGTCTCTGGCTCAGTCCAACCTGCTTGATGACAGGAGATGTTTCGACCAATGTGCTGGCCACACTGCTTCTCTTTGGGACACTTCGTATTCAAAGTCACATGGAAAACAGGCTGTATCCAAATACTATTTCACCCCGGGGCTTGTTTAATCTTTAATGCCATTTAAACAGATTAATTCCATCTCTGCTCTATCTCTGTTGACTGTGTCCTGGAGACTGAAGTTGTAAAAATAACTAATTTAATGGAATGCTTTCTGGTTTTTAAAAATTTTTTATCTTGTTTCTATTGACACTAATTTGCAAGATGTTTATGTTGACCAAAAAACCGCACAACCAAACACAATGCTATTCAGAAATCTTCATCTTACTCTTCTGAAAGCAGGTTTGTTCAATATCTGTAATACTATTTATGCTCAAATATTCTGTAATTTATATTTACTACATATTTTCCTAAGACCATTTTTGCTTTGAATCTGCCTAATTGTGCCATAATTTATCCTCACAGAGAATGTGTCACTGTAGCACAAGTCCATGTAAAATACACAGTTTAGTATCTTCACCAAGGTATCTCAGGAAAGAGCTGTAATTTAGGGTTCCTCAATATTAGGAATTTCAAATGTAATGGTAAACTAACACTTGCCAGGGATTTTTTTCAGCATTGAATCTCCACCAGTGAACTGATGAACAATTTTTACCTGGATCAGCAGGAATTTCCCCAAGCTGCTCTGGGTGCAGCTGAGTGTTAGCGCTGGTGAGAAGCCATTCCCAGTATTAAATTTGGTATTGCCTTCCCAGTGACAAAAAAAAAAAAATCTGTAGATACATACACTTTAATATATAGCAATCCTGAATTCCAATAGGCAATATTTTCAAAGATCTTTCCATAGATCAGCAGGAAATGGAACTGTCACAAAACCAAAACTTCCAAAATTACTAATGCTTAAAAAATTATCTGCTGTGATCTCTGCTTTGTGAAATGTTCTAATGCAACAGTTCCGTCCTCTCTTAGATTTCCTTGAGTAGGAAGGCACCTAAATGGTATTTCAACTTCTAATCATCTTTCTTTCCCAGTAGTTGAGGCTGAAGGAGGTCTTCCCTGAGCTTTGTGACTCATGATCATCTTCAATTGCATGGTGCTCTAAAGAATTGGCAGTTTATGATTGCCTTTTACTGGGAATAATGTAACAATACCTTTGTATTTTTATATTAAAAATATGTATCCTTTCCTTTCTGGTTCCTTCACAGTGGTTGTAGTCACACTACCATCTTACAAAAGTAATTTGTATTTTGGAATGCCTAAGATCTTAAACATCTCTAACCATATTTTAGGGGGAAAAAAAATCTTTATCAGTTCTTTCTATAGCTGCTAGATCTTGGCATCTGTCTGCTTAAACCAACTGTGATCAAATTATGTTTGTTAATCTTTCAGTGTAAAATAGTGTGTGAGATAAAAGTTTGCTACCTCACAAACAGCCCAATTATGACACTTTATCAACATTAGACTAGACATTGGGAAAAAAATTTTGTTCAAAAGAGTAGTCAGACACTAGAATAGGCTGCCCAGGGAGGTGGTTGAGTCATCATCCCTGGATATGTTTAAGGGTCATTTGGATGTGATCTTGAGGGATGTGGTTTAGGGGTGGACTTTGTAGAGTTAATGGTTGGACTTGATGATCCCAAGGGTCTTTTCCAACCTGAATGATTCTATGATTTATGAAGTGCTTTGAGATTTTTAGGGAGCAATAGTTACAACACTTTACACAAATATTTATTATTACTAGTGTTGTAAATCTGTCCTGTCAATGCTTTATCAGTTAGTTACAAAATTATTTTAGGTGCCTACCCAAGGACAGTAGCAAGCACTGGTAATTGAAAGTATTGAAATCATTATAATAAATATAAGGAAAGAGGATGAAATTATATAAATCAAACATGCAATGTGAGGTGGTTGGAACAACCAATTTATTTTCACTCAAGGGTTATAGCCTTGTGTAATTGACACTGATGGTTTCTCTGCGCTTCACCGCTTGTGAATTTTGCAGTCTTCTCTCAATCATAAAGATAAACTCACCTACTCCAGTACAGTACCAAAGTTTAAAAATATTTACTAAACATTTTGTTCCTATTATTGTAGTTGGACTTTATGTCTTGGTGTAAGAACTTTGAAACAACTGGAAGTTTAACAGTATGAATGGAAAATGCGGAAATCTTGAGTCTGGGCAAAGGTTTCCCCATTCTTTAGAACACAGTTATAAATAATTGTCACATCTTTCTTGCCCAGTTTTGGGGTTTTTTTTCTGTTATATTGGAGAGGGTCCTCACGAGAATCAAAAACTCTTGTGCCTCTTGGAGCATCACAACAAACAAACAGCAAATGTGTGCTGGTGGTATGCTCTGCTCATGTCTCATCCTTTGACTTCTGCTTGAACAGCATGCTCTATGTATTTCTCAGATGTTAGGAGTTATTTCCTCCATCCTTATTTCCTCACAAGTCTTCTTTTTCACAACTTCTTTAGGTCAGAGCATCTGGCTACAGCACAGGGTTGCAGAGATAGACACAACAGTTGTTTCTTTGGGCATGACCTCACATTCTTAATATAATAAATTGGAGAAATACTCATTAAATTCTATGCCTTTCAGGTTTTCTCTAGTACTTATTTGTACAGAGACTTTTGTTCTTGATTCCACATTCTTCTTGGGAAACAGGACACTAAATTTCCCAAATAGGCTATTAACAAGAAAAATTGCATTCAAACGTGAACAGAGGGTGAATCTTATATTCTAACTTTAAGACGATCAGAAAGCTTAATGATGTGGTTTCTTAAGAAACAGAGACATTTTTAAAATACCCTAACACTAAAGTTTGAAGGTTATATCTCAAATCCTTTTGAAATTTTAAATATTACTTCTTTCTGTGTTTAAAATTAGATTAAGTAAATTTGCCTTTTCCTTCAGTTGCATAATTGAGTTATTTTTTCCACTCCGTTTAGCAAGCCTGTATGCCTGGTGTATTCCTAAAGCAATTTAAGTACAATGATGACTATAAAATGTTATACTTCAGTATGCTTCTTTAATCATCAGCTTTGGAGTTAGAACTTCAAACTCTTACTGTTTGTCTCCTAGTAAAACTAAAACAAGCTAGATTTCAGCTTCATACATTTCTGCATGTGATGCTAGGCTGGGCAAATAGCATAATGTTTCAAATAAAAAACCACAGACATTCAACTGAAGCTTCTGTTTAAGTAAACGTGCTCTCTTTTCTAAAGTCAGCAGGCTCACAACTACTCTGTATTGTGCATATTTCTCAATGCTATGAGCACAACCATCATCTCCTGGCCACACAGTTGGTGACAGCCTGGTGAGATGGACATCAGCAGCAGGATTTACGACGACTTGTTTAAGCCTTCTATTAAGCCATTGCTCAGCAAATCCAAACTAGGTGGCAAGACCCTTCTCCAGTATGTAAGAACAGTGCTAGAACAGAGTCAGTGAACTTAAACTCCATCTCAGTTTTCATTAATCTAAATTAATTCCTAGAAATCTGAAAGATATGTTAATTTTCATTTGCTAATTAGGTTTTGTAAAAGATGAAGGGATACTGCCCAGTATTCTGTTAAAACTTTCGTTGTATGGCTTGAATTTGTGACATATTGATTCTAAAATAACATATTATGTCATGCCTGGACATCCTGGAGTTATTGACACTATTTAATTTATGTTATCCAAGCATATAAAGTACATATAGGTGACCCAGGTCCACTCACTATTAACTGCAAAACTGAGACTTCCCAGGGACAATGCAGAAGCTTGCCTCTCCTTTTGTGCTGATGAAGAGCCCAAGAAAACTAATTATAAGGTTCTGAAAATACATTTCTGTGAATATCCATGTTTTATCATTACTAGAATGATGTCTCTGTTGATCAGAGATTATTTGTGTTATATTTTGCTTTAAGTTATCTTGTATCTAGAAAGAAAGCAGTATTTTTCTTTTAGTTCATAACTCATTACATCAATTCTGTAAAGAATCCAGTACAGAACTCAACTGACTATGGTAATAAGGATTTTTTCCTATTTTCTGAAATGTTTTAATTGATAGTTTCAAACCCATTTAGACATAAAGCCTACCTCATTTGTCTACACCACAGGATGCAAATCAAAAGAGTCAAAAGTGGAGAAGAAATTTCTCCAGAAAAAAACAACCATTGTGATCAAATGATCTGGTCCATTTTTTTAGCTTGATCTGTCAAATTTTTCAGGATTCATATTTGTATGAATGGAAGCTTTATTCAATAAATGTATGTATGTGTTTAGGGGGGAGATGAGAGATTGTACTCTGCAACTTTCAGGTTCCAATAGAGCAAAAAAAGATCAAACGGTATTCAATATTTTATTTTTTTCTTCAATCAGATTGACAAAAATATGTACAACAAAGATGCTGTCCTTTTACTGTCTGCTAGCTGAGCAATCAGAACATTTTCCCTGGATGTAGGAGTACCTACTTCTTTTCCTTTTACACCCTGAAGTGATTTCAGCTTGTTACAGACAAATGGTGAATATGAACTTTAATTTCCATTTTCCCATTTCAAACATCAGTGTAATGTGGGTGTAGAAGGAGGAGGCTGGCTTAGAACTGATGTTTATTGTTGTTAATGGTGTGCCTTCCACTTTGTCTGAATATTTAACCCTCGACTGGGACTGGGCATAGAGTTCTGGTGCTCTATTGCTCAGCCGAAGTTCTTGAGGACCAGGTCTGAGCAACTGTAAATGCATATGACCTAATGTCAGGTGCAAGGATATTTTAATTTGCCTGTCCTGAGGACCTTGATCTATTCATCCTCAGACAAGCCCCTACATTTCCTTTTAAGCCAATAAGCAAAGCATGCCTGGCTGAAGAACTCCAAAGCAAGCCCAAACTGGAAGAGTCATTGGAACTTTCCCAGAATATCCTAAAATCTTTATATGAAATTACAGGCCATGGTACAGACCTCATCTTATCTTGGATGTTTATCTATCCAAGTGAGTATTAAAAAAAGATAATGGTTTGTTCTGAAAGAGGATTTCCACTATCTCTCTGAGTAAAGCTGGGTTTATGTGTATCAGGTATTTAGCAGTTAAGCAGATATTTCCAATAAAAGGCTAATAATCTAGAGGTCATTATGTTTTCCTGTTTGCTCATCAGAAATAAATGCTCAAAGTTGCAATTGAATGTTCTGAGCGTAGCTGGGTTTCAGATCAGTTTTCAGTCACAGAATACAGACTTTTACAATGTAAACAGCACTTTTCAGCTCTCCTAGAAATTAAACCCAAGAGCTGCAATCTTTCCAAAGGCTTTTTCTTGGTCCTGACTAACACAGTCTACAGGAAAAAAAAGTTCTACAAATTAATGATTCAATAGTGCTGAGGAAGTAATTTATTTGTATGCTATTTTAAAATATTTTTATTGATTTTTAACTCTCTAAGTGCACAAATGAAGCTAGTTCCAGTGCTTTGTGTTAGTGAGAGCCCAGTCTCAGAGGAAGCTCTATCACAGTGAGCCACTAGCTGTGTAGGAGAAACATTTACAGGGCAGCATCCAGTTGTCCTTATAGTGTTTGTGGAAAAGCCTGCTAGCATTTCCTGATTGAGCTGGCTTCTGAAAAGATACTTAAGGCTAGACAATGAGCTCATTGTCACTGTGCTTACTTACACTGTGATTTTGCAAAATACTTTAAAGTCTCTTGCCCAGGGTTAATATTAATATTTATTCCAACTTATACATAATGAAATTAACTTGGTATAGTAATGCTATACATGTGTTGATTAAGGTTTGGTTTCTGGAGTTACATCTTTGTTTCTGACTAAAAGGTAGTTCAGCCAAAGAACACTCACAAAATCTACCCACAAATATATATATTTTTTTTTTCATACAATAAATAAAAACTCTTTTTATTTACAGGAAATTGAGGAGTGGGGAATCTTTTTTCCTCTTTTCTAGCTTCTCAAGGGCAAAATAACTGAAAACTGTATTCAGATCAGATGTGAAAATCTTATTAGGAACATCTGTGCTAATCAATGTTTATAAAAAATGTAAATAAATTATACAGGAAGGGAGTGTTAGGAAAGACAGTTCTTCATTTTCTCACTCTTCAAGCTATTACATAAATAAGACCTGATCCTCCAAATCTAGAGTCATATGAGTGATGTCTTTGAAGCTGATGCATTCACTGAATTAGCATGAATAAATTGCTGCTCACATGACTCAGAACTTGGATGACTGAAGCACCGATATAAATATTTTTCTCTCTTGTGCATCAGATTGAATAAATCAGCAAAAGGGTTTTTTCAATTTTTTAAGGAAAAGAAATCAATTTTAGAAGTGTTCAAATCCTTTGCTATTCCTGACCTTGACTTCAGCTCCAGCCCTAAGACTGCTCCTACTTCAGAGACTGTTAGCAGCTCACAGAAGTCATCTAGCTCTCTGGAATCACAGAACAGAGCATTTGGACTCGAGACTCCACTTGACTCCAACCATCCCATGTATTAAATGACATGGAATAGTCAGCACACTGAAATCAGGTCCACTCTAACAGGAAATCCTTTTGTGCTAAAGTTCTAATCTAGCCCTTACCTGATAGCCATTTTGCAAGTTTAACTAATCTCTCATAGAAGAAATGTTAACAATTCTTCAGAAGAACTGGGAAATCTCATAAAGGGATTGATTGACTCTCCCCACCAATGTGGGATCATTCTTCTGCATTAGCTTTCACTAGCCAAGGATGATGCCAAAATATACAGCACAGGAAAAAATGTTGTTCTTTGGGCACTTTTACTAGC
Organism: Corythornis vintsioides; assembly: GCA_025447755.1. Classification (NCBI taxonomy): domain Eukaryota; kingdom Metazoa; phylum Chordata; class Aves; order Coraciiformes; family Alcedinidae; genus Corythornis; species Corythornis vintsioides. The sequence continues at coordinate 95,028 of JAOEGS010002129.1, forward strand.
CTTTACTCAAGCAGAGAAAACGTAATCATCTATCCTGTAAAATTCCAGAGAATAACATGACATAACCTGACAATTCAAAAAGCTTGGCTTAGGTAGACTGACAAAACACAGTCATAGCTACCATGATTCCATGAATGCAAAGCATATAGCTCAAGCAGCACAGTGGTCAGACTTGGGACAATATTTCCATCAATTGCCTTATACCTAAGTTATTTCTGGGATGAGTGAGCACAAGGCATTGATAAACATTTATATTGACCAGCTGGTGATGAAACATACCAAAATGGTGTTTTCAACATTTTCCTGGGAACAAAAGTGGACTAAAGAAAGATTGATCTGTCAGGGGAAAAATAGTAGGTCTCTGTAAATGCCAAAGTTCAAGCACTAACACCCTTAAAATGCATCCCACAATAAATTCCTCCAACATTTTGAAGCATTTCACATCTCTGGCAATTTTTTTTAGACATAAGCCAGGACCTGTGCTAAAATTGGGTGGAATTCTTACAGCAGAAATTTTGAGGTTTTTTTTTTAATTGCCATTTTTCATTATACTACTTGACCTCTGATGATTTTTATTAAGGATATCCAGCCATATGATCCTAGATAAATGTTCCAAGTTACACACTCAAAAAAGAAGGTGTCATACTGAAACAGACCAATGACTGTAGGTCTCTTTTCCCTTTTTTAAGAAAACATAGTATAATCCTTACATGATTCAAATACTAGTCAACAGCTGTGCAGTTGTAGAAAGTCAAGAAAAGTACATTCTAATTTCCATTCCAGTGTTATCCTTTAACATTGCTCTTGATCATTTCTTAGATTTGTTCACAGGGTACATGTTCTGATTACTGAGATCAGCTGGACTCATGTGTCTTTCAACAGGCATTTTCATGGAATAGTATTGAGCATAACCTGTTGATGATGGACACATCAATGCTGATTTTTAGTACAATTTAGAGATTTATAAACCATGGGTGTCTCTAATACATTTAACATGTAATTAAAGACTCTGAGTTAATTCTTGAGGTTTATTCCGAATGAAACTTTACCTTTCTGTGTGTAAAGCCAGAGAAGATGGGGAAGGTTTTATTGACCTTATCCAAGGATGAGAATCCTAATATGCTGAAATAAATTATCCTCTAGTAACATGTCCTCTGATCAGACTGAATCTCTCATGGTGACAGTTATGTGGAAAAGTCCATCTTCATACCACACCCTGGAGCAGGTATTTTTGTGGGATTGGAGATAAAGACATTGGAGGTCTTCCATATGCTAGGGTAGATTGTTGCCATCTGTGCTGTAATTTCACTGTGTACTTATCCAGGTTTGGATGGCTTATCTTGGGTTTGATTTTCCAGATGGCATTTAATATTTCCCTTCTCCAGTCAGGCTGTCAAATACTTTCAAAGTAGACATCCAAAGTTAGTTGTGACTTTTAAAAATCTGGCCACCAACCCTCATATCCTGTGCTTTCTGCTGCAAATATTACTGGTGTCTATTTCTGAGAGAGAAAAACATGAATTTGAACCTCCTTGCCTCTTAGCTTTTGACTGCCTGTCTCAACCAGATGTTACTTTTGAGCTCAACTATACAAGGACTACCAAGAGGTTTTGTCTGTTTTCTTATTCTTACATCATCATTACAATTTCCACCTCCACTTGTGGAGTACTGAAGGAAACAACTGAATGGAGCTTAACTCAGAAGAGCACTTTGCCTTGAGAATGATGGCACTTTTCAATCACAGTTCATTCACATTTTAGATACTTTTCTATGTACATGCTTTGCAGCAAAGCATTTAGCCTGTGTTGTGTTCATATATGAGGTATGGTCACTAGAATCCTGATAGTCACAGGATTTAAAATCAATTCTATGTACTGGCAAATAATGATCAGCTCTTATTTATGAAGCCAGACTAAGAATTGTTGAGCTATCTCAGAATATAAAAGAAACTATATTCATTTACAGTCTCAGTCTAGAACTTCCAGCCAAGAAAATTTCAAGCCATGTGATTTGTCTTCACTATTTGTTGAACATGTTTCCATGCCTCCTAGAAACAAATAATCTTGACACAGTGGAAACATAAGGGATACTCCATATACAAAAAGGAGAAAGTCTTCTTTAGCCAGCTTCATATGCGCTGTAAACCTTTTCAATAGGTTGGATTTGTAGCATTTAGAAAACATAAGGGCTTCACTATACATAGGGCCAAAACTCACTGTTCTTAATCCCACTACTGCCAGTGTGGAGGGACTCAGTCTCATTCACTTCAAGGAAGTGAGGCCAGGGGCTTGCTCCCTGGGGAGCTCTGAGGTGTTTTGGCCCCATTCTTCTACTTCTTTCTTTAAAAAAATAATTTAAGAAACGTGGTTTGTACTTAGCAGCTTTAAACCTTCCAATAAGCTAGTTAAAAAGAAGTCCTTTTTAACAACTCTAGCACTTTTTTTTCTAGTCAGGTAAACTAGCTAAAAGAAAAAACTCTTCCTCCGACATGGAGGCAGATTTGTCTTGCCCAGAGAGTACTTAAAGGAGCAGTTGACTCCAGGGCCTTTGCTTGGAAACCTACAAGCACAAATGGGACAAGGGCTGCTCTCAGCTCCTCAGTCTGAGGGAAAAAATCATCATCAGCTGCACAATCAAGTCTCTTCTAGATCCCTCGGTAAAAGTCTGACATAAATCAAGTGTGTTACCGTGGCAGGGAGCCCAAGACTTCTGGGAAGTACTCTCAAACAGCTGTTGTGCCAGGGAACTCAGCAACACTTCAGAAATGGATGGTGAGCAGGCTATAATTAGAATGTCAAACTACCCGTGGTTATTTGCTCAGAAATCCTTTGGAAACCTCGGACAATAAAAAGAGACTCACAGTCTACTTTCTCTTCAGGGACAGAGCACTTCCACAGATCTTCAAGTGTGAGCTAATCCTTACTTTCTCATCTGACCCTTTGTTTTAGTTGTCTTGCCCCACTTTGCTTTCTCCACCATGCCTCCTCTTTTCACTATTTACACAGATTTTAGGTAATTCTACAAGACACTCAAGAGCAAACTTCCTACTCTCCCTAGTGCACTGTCTGTCCAAAAAGACCCTGCTTCCCTGCAGCAGGACATCAAAGTCTTCTGACATGTTTCCTGCATGTGCTTTAGGTTATTGTTTTATCTCTTAGAGTCTTTTTTTTTTCTTTTTTCTCCTTTTTTTACCCCCTCTTAGTGGATATCTGTAGTTTCTGTTAATCAAATCTCAGAGGAGAGACTTAATGAGTAAAAACTGGTATCACAATACCCTTTTTTTTCTCACAGTAATACCCTTTCTTAACCAATGGAAAATCTTTAAAGAAAAGAGTAGTCATAGGCAGTTTCAGTCATAGCTGTAGTATGGAATGGAGTACTTCTTCCTTTGTCCTTAAATGGATTTTTATAAAATAGAAGGGTACAGCTCTGCTCCAGAGGTTTTCAAAGAAACCTTTCTGAGAAATAGGACTGGCAAAAGCCAAACATCACAGTCCCCCTTGTCCTCACCACGTCAGGTGGCAGAGAAGCTACACTGAGAATACGTATGTGAGAGTACCTGAAGCAGTAGTATCGATATGATGTCTGAAATTTGGGATAGCATCTTTCAGTCTGAGTCCCCTCAGGTATGCCATGTTCTGATAGGGGCAAAGGGAAAGGCTTTATGCCAGCTCTGGAGAGAAGTTTCCACTGAAGAGACAAGGTGTGGATTTACAGAGCACTAGCTGAACTTTGGTGTGGGCGTTTCCAGAACAGAGTACACCACCTTTGCAAGATACTTAGTAAAATATTCATAACATGCAACTGTCTTTCCCAGAGGTAAGGGTTCCTCAGAGGGATATTCAAAGTAGCAAAGGAAGGTTCTTGAGTTGAATAATTTTCTGTGGGAGACTGACTCTTTCCTTTGAATACAGGGGAATCCTGGAGGCAAATATAAAGTGAAATTCTTTAGGAAAGTACTTACAGAATAGTATAATACTTTTGTAATATCTGCCATTATTTCACCAGGGTTACTTGCAGTAAGTTCCTGACCAGATTCTAACCACAATATTTTACACAGCTCTGAGGGTTCAGTAAGATTTGAGTAGTCATTATAAGCTCACAATAGCCACCATATCTGGTTGTGTGAATCAGCAAACAGTTTATGTGTATGACCTTTACCTGCTGCTCCCAAGGATATGGTGAATTTGTATCCATTTCAGATAATTATTAGATAGTTCTCCTGGAGTAATTCTACAATAAAGCCTTTGGTTTTACTGTCTAGAGGCATGACTGAGGAGATTAGAAAGTAGTAATTCACACTCTTGATACCTGAGATTGATCTTGAAATGAGCAGCTGTTTCCCCCTGAGAATTAGACATTTTGCATATATATCATACTGTTAATCTGCCCTCAACAGTGTTATCTTCACCTGTGCTCTAAAGAAAGCATCATCCATGTTCCAGATAGAACTATAGTGAAAAGAAAAAATACACACAAAAAAAGGAATTTATAAAGTCCATCTTTCATAACAGCAAATCAAAACCCACAATGCACAAATCATAAATTCACAGAGTTAGAATAGAGATGAAATTTGCTAATCCATCACTTTGACTATGTGAGATTGTTTCTGACAGTGTGTTTGGTAGTGCTCTGATACTGTCTAGACTTGCAGAATGAAATGATCGTCTGTCTATGCTGAAGTGAGACCATTCTGTTAATGTGTTTGTCTATATGTGTCAAAAGCATGATGATTTCTGGTGTTTATCCTACGTATTTTCACAGTGAAGACAATTTCATTGTGTGACAAGAGCATGACAAGGTGACAATTGGATAAGCAAAAATTGGATGTTCAGGTTTCTTATTTTATATTTCACTACACATACTTTTCATGCTTCTTGACTTGTGTCCTGGAGTCAAGGAGTTAGAATGTGAGTTTATTGCATCCTTATGTCAGGCAAGAACAGCATCTGTTTACATTCAAAGCCTGTAGTATCAACCTCTAAAGGAGATTCATCACTGGCATCTATGGTCCTACACTAGAATAATGATGCCTATTAATATTGAGAATTTAAATTTCCATGAAATGGATAGAGTCTTTTTGAACACTATTATGAGAGGTAAATCCCAAATTTTCATTGCTCAGGTTATCAGAATATTAAAAACATTTATTACATATTAATTTTAATAAACACTTTTCCATTTCCAAGCCTCTCCATTTCTGCTTTATGTGCAAGATTTGTACTTGTCTGTCATAGTATTTGTACTTGTCTGTCATAGTGGCAAGAATATTGAGGGCAAAGAGCAGAATTCAATGTGTCTGTGACTATAGAAATAATTCTTAGTTCTACTAAGACGAAACACATCTTTGAAATGCTATTCAACTATTGAATACCCTTCCAGCCTCAGACTGGATTCACAATTGCTTATGATTTGCTAATTATATGTGATGAATCTACTTATACTTGGTTTTAAAAGACCTAGTTTTAGCACTCTTGGACACTGGACAAGACAGAATTCAGTGCTGACACTGGAGATGGCAATTTCTGCATCCCTTACATGCCATGCCAAATGCTTGAGACTGACCATACTAGCAAACTGAGATGTACCACTGTGGTTTCAGTGGCAATCCCTGAGGAGCAAAAGCTCAGTGAAAAAAAACCACACTGGTGTCAGTGTATTTCCAATGGCTGGTCAGAAATAAGTAATGTGAAACGGTATTTTATTTATGTTGTCATAAAAATTAAGAACAAGTCAAAAGAGCTAAGGCAGCAGATTCCATTAATGGTAACTAGTTAAAAGAAATAAAAATAGAAATGACAGGGACTGCTTAAAATATGAATTACTCTTATGTGTAACTGCAAGAGAGAACTCAGGTTTTGTTCACTCTGAAAAACAGTGAAAGTTAAGAAAAATTTATTCTCACCTGTGGTACGGAAGGGCTTTGAGGTGTTTTCACAACTGAGAGCAGAGATAAGCGAGTGAAAGCATATGTTTTCAGTTGTCATCCTAAATTTCTGCTTTTCTTCTGAATAACTTTCCAGTTCAGTTTTCAATCACTCCAGTTTTTTACTTAGCTGAAAAACACAGATTAATTTGTCCAGTGTTAAAATGCATAAGGGTGAATCAGATATAAAAAATATATTTGATCTATTCACATATTTAATGACCCCATTGCCAAACCTGAGTGGGCTTTGTGATCTGTGACTGGAAGCCCAAGTGCTGCAGGTTCCTGATGATGACTTGCCATCAGAAAAGCATCTCCTGTAAGAGGATGTTCTGCTCATTGACAAAAAAGCTTGGAAGACAAAGGTATAAAAGATGGAACCATCCCACAGCTTGATTCCTTGCTGAACTCACTGTTAGGAAGACAAAAAGGAGGCCAAGGAGGTGTAGAAAATACCTGCCAACCTTCACTTGACTGAGATTGAGGGTTGCCTACTAAGATTAACAAATATTTATTATATCAGCCACCCATTCTACAGACCAGCAGTGAAATACCTCAGGCCAGGCATAGTCTCAAGTTAAAGTTTCTGCACCCAAGCAGGTGACCAGTGTTGCTAGTCTCCAGAGGAATTTCCATTTTGTTCAATGCAAAGTCAGTGTGTGAAAGGAAGGAGAAGATAAAATCTTTGTGAAAGCATACTCTCATATATTACCTTTTTGATGTTTCACCCACTGGTCTTTGCATCCTGCTCAACAGCCATTGTTTACTCTGAAACGGAGCCATCATTCTGTGAAAGATTGGATTCTGATATGATGTTGAGAGCAAATTACTTCCTCAGTGAGTTCTGGGCTATAGTTAGTGGCATATTAATTAGAAATAAACCAATTTTTAGGGTCCAAAGGCAGAGATGCAGTTGTCTCAACCTCCAGGAGGTCAGGTGTGTCCATCAGGGCCTTACACTTATTTAAATGGCATGACAGTGTCATGTGTGTAGGGCTGCCACCCCAGAAACACACAGACTCGGATATTGCTGCACAGGGCAGATCCTGGCACTTAGTATGACCAAGGACAAGTTCAGAGGCATGGTCTGAAGTTAACAAATACATCCCCTGATTGCAAATCTTTATTACTTTTTAAGTGAGCCAATATAGTATAATGCAAAATGGCATTATCACTAATGAAATAAGATAATTACGCTAATGGCATGACCAGTTCACATAGTACAAGTTGTAATGAGGCTTCTGGATCAATAAGCAGCTCTTTGGCTGGTCACATCAAGCACATGGGGTATAATGTTGTGAGAACAGCTTTAGGAAATGCAGATGATTTACTCTACAGATGCTGGAACAGTTCTCCTTAGAAGTCCAGGTTTTCCTCTAGTTGCACTTATCAGTCTTATTACATGTTTCATTAAACAGAGTGATAAAATTCCACATTAGAAATCCTAGTGAGCTAAATAGTGCTACTTTTCTCATAGTTTTTCAAAAGTTATGAATGGAACAGGCATTGGTATTACTCTTTCAAAGAGTTCAATATTGTTCTTTAAGCTATGATGGAAAATTCACTGATTTTATTGGTAAAGTCTTCTTGGTAGGAACTTTCTCAAGTGGTGAAATATTTTTCATTGGTTTACTGTTTTCTTTCTGTGAAACAAAAAAAATTACTGTGAAAAACTACTTGTAAAGAAATATTCTCTGATACATCAAGTTAAGTAAAAAAAGCATTTCTTTGTGCCTCTCTCAACTGTCACTGCATTTGGGAAGCAACATAGTACAAAGATAGTGAAATCTTTTGTCTGCCTATATCCCTTTGTGGTGATTTTTTTTTTAAATTATTTTTTTTTCTTATGGTGGACAAACTCTGAACAGTCCATAAAATTATGCTCTTCTCCTTCAGGAGCCAGACAAGAAACAAATACATAACAAAAAGCAACTGTTTGGAAAGCAGCTTTGCAGCTGTGCTTGCTCCTACAGCAGAATACCACAGTGTACACACTTAGCCCAACTCTACATTGCACCTTGGCAGCAATACAAAGGGGATGTAAAACCAACAGACTTGTACTCATAGCTGTTCTTGGTGAGGGAGTGAATGCCTAAGGAGTCAGTCAGAGGGAGAAAATGGATGTGGTGGAAAGCAAAATGATCTGAGCACAGGAACTGTCCCTACAGATTGAGATGACCCAACATCAATCAGCCAGAGAAGTCTCCAGGCTTCTGTAACTGCAATCCTGGATGGTCATGGGATATTGCTATTGATAGAAACAGCATGAATTCCCTTGGAAAATTACTTCTGGGACTTGAGGGCATTCACAGAACTTACTAAGACTCCCATTTCTATAACCAAAGAGAAACAATAACAAAAAGAAGCAAAGAGCACGACTTGAAATATCCCAGTAATTATTTTTTTTTCACTGAATTTCTTCACAATAGGCTTCCAACGATGAAGAAAAATCTACAGCCTTCTGCCTAAGGAAGGTGTTAATAAAAGTGATGCTCCATTGTGTCAGGGCTTCAAAGAATGCCTGAGAGGAAGGTGCAAAATGTAATCAACAACTTTATTTGATAATAAACAATGTTTGAGTAATGTTTTGGTTGATTTTCAAGCCTTTATTTGCCATTATTGAATGGAGTTGGAAGAGGATTGCTTAATTGCATTCCCATTTGGCCCATCTCAGAAATGATATGTATATCTCATAAGCCTATCCCTCAGAGTTATGTTTTAAATAAGTTCCATGTCAGCTAAGAGATCTAGATGTGTAACTGATGTTGGGTAAGAACTTACGAAGTAAAACTGGAGAAAAATGGGTATTTTCAGTTTTCTGAAGAAATTCTTTCTTAATGAGATCTATTTTCATTGTTTCAAAATAGTTTAGTGACAGAATGTTTTTTATACTATTTAAAATCCAACATTTTATTCAAGTTCTATGTTATTAATATTCATTTATTATAACATCACTACAGGAAATATCTGTTTGATGATGATTGTCCAAAATGTAAAAAAAAATTTGCTCTCATGAGCCTTTTGTTTATCTTCTCTGTGTGTAGTTTCCTACAGTTTAATAAAAAGGAGGCAGTTTGATCTAGAAGGACAAATATTAAAACATAAGTGGCAATTCCCTAGTGATTCTGAAATAAAGTTAAAATAATATAACCTGTTATTACAACAAGAGGCTGTAATTAAGTAACATAGAACAGAATGAAAAAATCTCCAAGATTAAACTAAAGATGTGAAAAAAAACCCCAAACAACAAAACAACTTTAATATTTTTCTCAAGTATCAGCAAGTAATGAAAGTTCATCAGTTTTGAGTTTAATTTACAAGTTTTTCCAAAGGACTTTACACTGAGATTAAAATTATTTGAAAGGAGTGGACATTTTAGCAAAAACTGTTCTGTGTAATAGAAGATTTCAGCCCCACTGCTGTTAGGAGACACAAACAAACCATGGCAATGCCTCTGGCATAAGATGTACAGTGTAGCTCAGACATCCGAACACTGTTCTGCTCTTTGGACTGGGGAAATTAGGCAGAGTTGTGAGACAGATGCAAAAAGCTTCTAAATCCCACTCCTAAATTCATTTCTATTAATCAGCAGGATATTTGACTCCAAAATGAGCCCTTTCACAATTTCTTCAAGAACTGCAGTCTTTGCTGCCACCACCCAGCAGGAGAGCTGAGTTTAAGATTTGGTGAATGTTATAATCTGCGCCACAGCCCCTACCTGGAAATGTATTTTAACACCACCTAGCAAAAAAAAAACCAAACCAACAACAACAAAAAAAGCAGTATTTAAAATTGACATTAACAAGGTAGAACATCACAATTCAGAAGTAAATGTAAGTTGTAAACACCAGTTTATGTCCTCTGGTCTTCACAGAAGATACAAACATGTTTACCTAAGGCATGAGACTTAAAGCCAGACAAGGTGTAATGCAGGTAACAAGTGTTTATCATCCAGTGAGACCCTCCACGTGGACAGACTATTAAAAGAAGTTTTGGACTCTTCTCCCCAGGTTCTAAAGAACAAGGCTGACATTGGAGAGAAAAGCATTGTACTCAAAGATGTATCTGAAGATAGGTCAGTTAAATGCTAAGATATTACATGGGAAGCTGGAGAAGATGATTGAATAGTCCTTTGTGATTGATTAATATTAGCCAGAAGACCAATGGTGTTTGTTTACACTCAAGAGAGGATCCAGAAACAAATGCTTAACTTCCTAGCTAATCATTTTGTTAAGCTAATAGCGAATTATTTATCAAATTATAACCAGTGTGATATTTCTCCTAGGATCTGTTCTTCTGAAGTCTGTGGCTTAAAGACTTGACAAATCAGATACGGTACCTTTGCATTTCATAGCTCTTGAGTGACTTTTCTTCTATGGAATGGTAGCTGAATTTTTAACAAATTTGTGAGCTTTCCATACACAGTCATTTTTCACCTAGGTTTATTGTCCAGATTACTTATCTAGAATATAATTTGAAATGCTTTAAACAATTTACCTATATTCTCTGTATAAAATAATAAAATTTTGTCTTAAGTGGAAAACCCCAAAAGTTATTTTTTTAGATCCTCAGCCTTTATAACTGCCCTTGTTAAAAGCTGTTGCATAGAGAGACACTAATCTAATCCAAATACACATCCACTATATACAAACTAAATCTAGGAATTTGAGCTGGATTTGTGTTGTGCGTTTGTTGTTGTTTGGGTTGGGTTTTTTCCTTAAAATTTGGTTTAAAAAACTTTAAACACACCTACCATTTCAATAATAACCTGTTCCCACAGTGGAAGCTTAATTCAGGAAATAGAAAAGTGAAGCTCAGTAATTCTAGGTAAAGCAATTTCTGATTTTAGAAAAAAAACAACTCATGTCTCAAGTGGGAAAAGCAGAGTAAGCCTTGATTGAAGGGCACTAAGCTAATCACATTCTACAGATATTGAGGACAGTTAAAACATCGTTTATAAAGTAATGATTGTTTAAATTATTTTATTGAATCCATTTGCCAATCCCTAATCATTTTTTTATTGCTGATCAGAGGAAATAGCTTTGCTATTGGCATCAGCTTGTCTATGCAATAGATTTCAGCAAGAAACAGTTAAAAATCTATATCAATCTACCACCCTTGCTTTGCTTTGTTTCTATTTTTTTCTTTTAAAAAAACCAAAACAGTTTTCAACTTCGTCCTAATTAAAATGATTTTTCAAGTTCTGATATTAAATAATTCTAAGGTGGGTGATTTTTTTTTTCCCCTTTTTGGTTGAGTGTTGCTACATAAACAAATTTATGTTTATGAGAACTCAGATCATGTAGCTGAGAAAATATCTTTTTGTGACATATATACAGATTAAGCAATCTGACTCATTCCTGTGCAGCTGAATCAGTTGTTTCTATTTCCATTGCAACAAAAGGAGTTACCTGGGACAATGCTTTTTAGTGCAGTTGAACTGGAGACAAACTGGTGCAATGTAACAGGTTTATCCTTGTGTTTTAAGTTTTCTGGATTTCTGGCATTTGCTGCCAAGTTTGTTTGTTTTGTTTTGTTTTGTTTTGTTTTG
>JAOEGS010002129.1:114550-194817 GCA_025447755.1 Corythornis vintsioides
CCACAGTTTTTATTTGTTTATAGGTCATGAATACTTCCTATCTATACATGGTCTGTATGCAGAGGACTAGCTGGTTTAGACATATGTGCATACTTTGGAATGTGTGTATGCATTAAGTCCAACCCTTTGGTTTAAAGAGCAGTAAGGTGGCGAGATTAACTAGTCATTGGTTAGCAAATTCTATAATTAAGGGTGAATATACAACTCCAGTGAAATCATATGTGTATGTATTATCAAATAGCCTTTAATTGCTCTTCTATGCGAAAGCAACTACACTAAATGAATCCACATCTTGCCCTTCCACCTAACTAATCTGTATCTGCTTTCATGCTTTGTTTAGCACACCACCTTCTGACACTACTCCAAATATAGCTTCTCTGGCTTTTGTCTGATTTTCTCCCAGACATTGGAACACTGTATTTTTGTGATGTCTTTTAGGAGTATCCCTAGTTGTTGACTGAGATCCTTTGAACTAGACTAAACACTGAATGAAACAATGCTGCAAACTTTCCTTCACTAAGCAGCTGTTTGGAGAAGAATCTGCTATTCTCCTTCTACAAGTGACAATAATCATGATTTATTAGCCTCCTGCTATACAGCTATTTTTTTTACACACCATCTCTCCTAGTCTCTGAAAAACAGTTTCAATTTCAGATCTCTCCCAGAAATATTGATTTCATTCAAACCCAGGTGCACATCTGAGGTCCAGACATACATCTTGTCTGTGTTTCAACTCCAAGCTGAGATGACACAGCAGAAAACATTAGTGTTCTGCACCCTCTTCCTCAGCTTCTCTCCTGATTGCCATGAAAGGACAGCCCAAGTTGTAGGTCAGAAGATGGCTGTGAGGCACTCAGAGAAGATTCCTCACTTGGGCAGTAAGGCAGGCTGGATCACAATAGTTGTGATCATCACAACCAGTCTTACTCTTTCAGCCAGTCTTACTCTTACTTAACAACCTCTTAATAAGCCTTGTTGGCTCTGAATAAATTTCAGGACTAATGATCTTCTTTATCCCAAGGTCCCTTGGCTCATTTACCTAGAAGAAATCAGCACTACAAGGTTCTTGCAGCTAGTAACAGTGGTGACATATGGTGTCACTTCATGGTAAGAACAGTAAGAAACATGGGAAGGAATAACTGAAGTCCTGGTTAAAAAAAAAAAAAAAAAAAAAAAAAAAAGCAACAAAATTCATCAGCCAAATTTGGTCACTGTCTGAGTTGTACTGGTACATCCAGAGACATTTCTGTAACAGGATGCTGACATATTTTCTCTCTTAGTCTGGCTTTCATCCCATCTGCAGTTCAAGGAAGGTACCCTTCCATCCCCACATCAGGATTTGGGTTCAGACAAGAGGAAGGAGGATCAGCTGCTCTCAGATGATAAAGGCTGATGAAGGAGTCTGGAGCAGAAGTTGCAGCGGGAAGTGTACTCAGCTCTTGCTGTGCCAGCTTAGCATGAGTTCAATGAGGAGAGAGTCTTTGGAAGGTCACCTGCCCAAAATAAAATTCAGAGCATCTGTTAACTAAGGTTTTTCATTTATTTATAGTCTAACTACTTATGCTAGGATTTTCAACATGACAGCAGCAAGAGATCTTAAAGCTCACAAACTGCTGAATTTGAAACACTTACTTCAAAACATGTTTTCCACAAAACATGGTTCAGTAGGGCCAAAACTATATATATTTCCCTTAATCTATTTTATTAAAATAGCTGAACCACATTTTGCTGGAATTTATGAGTAAATCCCTCTCAGGCATATTCACAAAAAAAGAATCTCCTGAAAGAGAGAATTGTCTAGTAACTCAAATAAAATTGGCTACCCTTAGCAAAACTAAAGTACTGAAATCAGAGACTTGTAGTATAAAATGTCAGGCAAGCATGACTATGTATTTTCAAACAGCTAGTCCTCTACACCCCATAAAATCCATATGACATCCACACCTGAACCCATACACACACACAGAGTTTTATGAACATGTTGTTAGATTTCAATGGATCATTTTATTCCACGGCTTATGACTTTAAAGGTTCAGAAAATAGAGTTTTCAGCACTGTACAAAATGCTGCTGTACCTTCCTCAGCATTTGTGAGCGTGGACCTAGGGCTGATAGTACACATAGGACTGTATATTCTTCATGCTGTTTCCCCCTTAGAGTCAGGACCTGGAGCATACCTCATCAGAGCAAGAAGTGGAAGCCTGTCCCTCCTCTACCTCAGCATTTGCTTTTAAACTGAGGCTTTAACACTGGTCCTTACCTGTGCTGCATTGAAGGTGCATCACAACTCTGTCTTTGCCAGATCTTGTACCATTTCTCTTCTAGATTTCTTCAAGAGCTCTCACTAACAGAGATAGATGGATGAGCTCCTTAACTCCAGAAAGGAAATGTGCTTGGGGTTTTGAGACTTAGTGCACTCAGGCTTTCTAGTAAACTCAGTAAAGTCAAGAATGGACTTCCTAGTTAATTTCCATGCTCATGGAAGCCTTGGATTTGCTTCAAGTTTCTTGTTCTTTATTTTATTGCTGAATAAACATTCAGAGATCTCCTTTGATCTTCCAGGACTTCATGACTGTTTATAAACTACTTTTTTCCCCTTTTTTTCCCTTCTTCTCGTTAACTCTTTTTGCTTGCACAACTAGACAGACTTCAGCTATCAGCAGTAGCCAAACTACTAAATCTGTAAGACAGAAATGTCTTGGGATTTTTCATGGTTTCATTTTGTTTCTTTTTAGCCTATTTTAAATGGAGCTATTTATTCTGGCTGTAAAGCCTGAGCCATTGGTGATTTAGAGCTATAACAATATTGATGCCTATGAGCCTCTGTGGAGATATTTGATGACATTATGTAAATGTAATCAATGGGCTCAATAAAGCATAGCAATAATAAAATACTGTTCACATTATATATAAATAAACACACATGGACTCATGTATGTGCTGCCAACATAATTGCTGTAAATATGCCTATTTATATTACTGATCTTCCAGCTCTCTATATGTCATCTCCATAGTGTCTGTTTATATAGCCTTATTGAATCCATAACTGATTAGGATCCTGACTTATGCCAGAAAAGCACAAGTCTGCTGAGAGAAGGAAAATGAAGTTGAAATTACAGCAACTCAAAATTGTCAAGTGTTGCAGTTCAAAATTGCGAAGTCTTCATTTTTTAAAAAGAGAAACATTTGAACAGTTTCTTGTGATGTTCTGTCTACATTTTACTTCCATAGAGGAAGCTGAATTTATAGTCTTAAAAAAAAAAAAAAAAAAAAAAAAAAAAAGAGATAAAAGAAAGAATAATATATTGCTGGAGTTTTTGTTGCTAGACTATGACATTAGCTCTCTAAAACTGCTTCAATTATGAGTTGGAACTGGATTATCAGGTAGTTCAATGTCTGGGCACATAAAGGAGAAACAAAAAATGTTGGAAGCTATGTTGGACCAGTTCTTGCCCAACTTCAAGATGCCTGTAATCCTTGAAGATTACAAGGGGGGGAGTGTATAGGAGTTGAAATGTTTATATCCTTATCTCACAGTATGGAACTAGATATTTCAACAGGATCTCAGGAAAAGCTCTGGTCCTTCAAGCTCTGTATTGTGAACTACTTAGGCCTCAATGTTCTTTAGTCTGTCGCTCCATGTTACTGCTTCTATTTACTTTGGAGGTGATTGTAAGTTGGGTCTAAATGTGATCATAGCTAGATGATTACACAATGTGTATTATAATATGAAAATAAATAATTATTTCTCAAAACATATGGTATGATATTATCTCAGTCATAAAGGTCATAAAAGGATGACAGCCACATAATACTACTCCTGAGATAGCAATGGAAGAAACCTCATTTAGTGATTAAAGCAGAAATATGAGAATAAAGCTGACTAGAAAATAAAAATTGCATTTGAAAAAATTATGATATTACATTTTGCTGCCATACTGCTTCAGGATATACTTTTCATAACATACTGTAGAGAGAACTAAGACCACTCTTATCATCATTACCTTGGTTCAGGGAATGATCATAGACTAGTTTAGGCCAGAAGGGACCTTAGAGATCATGTAATCCAACATCCTTGCCATGGGCTGGGACAGCTCTCAACTAGAATGTATGGCTTTTATCAGGACACTCCTGGTCTGATGCAAGAATTCACAGGTCTCCCTGTGAATTGATAAAATCACAGTATTTCCAAGAGCTAGGTGAGGCTGTGCAGTCAGTCTCACTCCAGCCTAGTTTAAATTTATTTATCAAAATGGAACAGGTTCTAAAAGAGGGGCTTTCCCCTAGCCCATCAGTTAGGATGCTCAGGTAGAAGGTGAGAACTCACTTGTCTGATCTCAAAAAAGCCATGAAGGTTGTCCAGGATGTCTTATGTTTCTTTATGAACAAAAACTGCATTTTGACACATTTTTTTACTATACTGGTTTGGCATGCACACTTGTCTTTGTCTTTGGGACATCTCATTTCAAATATAGTCGCTTTATTTTCTGTAGGCATTTTACATAGATAGTAGAAAGAGATAGTGGTTGACAATTTAGATTAAGGTTTAGCTGGGCTGAGTAGTCCTCTGGAGACAATTATCCCTTTCTGATAGCTAGGTAGTGATTGACTACATTCACATCTTAGTTGTCTCATTTAGTTGCTAGAACATTATTCTAAACTATGAGATGCACTTCTCCTCTTTAAATGTGTAATTCTCCGTCTCTCTGACAGGAAAGCTGTAAAAGATCACTGTAAAAAAATATTGTAAACCAGATGAAAGATGCAGTTGGTTCTGTATTGGTACCAGCACAGAGAAGCAAAGTATCGTTTAGAGTGGGGAACACAGATGCAATGAATACTGGCCTTTCTTTTTTTTTTTTTTTTTTTTTCACAGAGAACATCATGAAAAAAGAAAATTGAAAGAGGAATTAATAAGCACAAAATTTACAAACTTCTAACAAAATAAAACAGAGTGCACTGAAGAGGAGGAAAGCTGAACTGGAACAAGGACATGAGATTAAGAACGGACATGGGACAGTGCACTTCGATAAAAGGTAAGAGTCAATCCCTGTTACTGTGATTCAGTACCACTTGACTTCAAGTGCCACTAGGAATGTAAACAAAGGGAAGCATTAACCAAATTCGTCTCCCTTTCTTCCAACCTTTTCAGAGTATTTGGGTCAAATTCCAGGCAAGGAGCTGAAGGGACTTTTTTTCCCTATACAAGTGCCGTTGCTCATTCATTCCACATGTTTGAATTAATAAAGGTGGGTACATTATTCGTGAATGCTTTCTTCCTCTTTTCTTATTCAGTTAATTATCATATTATCAGCAACTTGGAACTTGACATAAATCTGAAGGAAGAAACTGCTTAAGGAGTAGTTCAGCCCAGTCATTATTCTTCCCCCACCGCCTGCCCCCCCCCCCCAAAAAAAAAAAAGGAGGAAAGAGAGAGTGAAAAGAAGGAAAAGAAAGCCATACAACTCTTTGAAATAGCTAGGGTCAAAGGAACTGTTCTTTCTTCTAATTGTCCCAATAAATTTCAAAGATGTTATTGCTCTATAGTGATTAAGAAATGGTAAAAAGAGACGAAATGCTGTAACATCAAGGCCATCAAGCTTAATAGTCCTTAACTGATTGTCACCCCGCCCCAACAAAAATAGACATGCTGTTCTCTCCTTTCCAGTCCCTTCTCCATTACCCTTCCCCCCTCACTCGAAGGCTTCTAAAGCACCTCCAGCCAAACCAAAGGGAATTTATACTTCCTGCAATAAAATCCGAAGAACAGAACAGCTGGCAGCTGAACTTAAGATTACTAAAACAAACATTGTGACATTGATGTGGGGAGGGATTTGGTTATTATTGCAACACGGTATGACTGGTTCTGCAGGGAAAAGATGCAAGCAGAGCTTTTTTTTTTTCCAGCATGTAAACAAAAGTATTTAAAAAAACCCACAACAGTAAAACAACAAAAGCAGTAGTATTTGTTCTAAAAATACCTAGGAAAAAAAAAAAAAAAAGGACAATGAGCAAAATTCATAATGTTGGCTGCCTAAAATTTAGAGTTGAATGACTGAAATGACATGAAGATTGCTCCACAGAGATGCTATTGCAAATAAGCAAGACGGGATCATTATTAATTCATGTATTCCGACAAGGACAAAACATGCAGATTAATACATTATATCATAACAATTTTATACATATCATGCTTAATTTATCTGGTGTAGAGTCCTGTTTGTGATAACTTTTAGCGATCTTCCAGAAACCATCCAACTTTGAAGGCTTCATCAAACAACCCATCACTATACAAAGTAGGTTAGTGATGGAGTATTAATAACAAATCAAAGGTTGGATTGATTACAATGGTTTTAGATTTATAACAATAGCAAGTAGATTAATACTCCAATGTTACAGGCCTTTTTTTGTTATTATTTCACAGCAGATTATCTTTTATTGTAGATCCCAGCATGAGCATTCCTGTTTACATGACGTTCAAAGACAAAACTAATCATTGTTTAACTCCTTCTAAAATCTGGAATTCCTAAGACACAGGAGAGGTAGATTCCTACTCTCCAGTTTTCTCCACTGAGGTTAGACACCTAAATTAGTGGCCTTTAAATTAAACAGGTTATTAGCTAACTCTTTCTAAATATCTCTGCATTGAGAGCACTGACTGCTTGACTTTTTCCTGAAACTGATGCCTTCTATCAAAGCATAACAATGTTTTTATCTGCAGGATCCCATTATAATGAGCACTGTAGAGTTAAATGCTCTGTGGGGTTAAATAAACAATCTAGGTTCTTGTTGTTTGCACTTGCTATTCTTTTATCCTGTGTAAAAAGTGATATTATCTGGCATAATTTGCACTGAGCAGAATCTATTTTTCTAGGTGGAATTAAAAGCTTGAGGTGATATTGCAAGATAGCACATGCTGGAAAATGTTACAATAATGACATTGAAAATTACTAGCCATCCAAGAAGCTATTGGAAAAAAAAATAAAAATAAGAGAAAGTGTTTCCTTGTTCCTTGCTTGAGAAAGTGGGTTCAGGTTTAGGTTAATCAAAGATTTAATCAAAACTGCCAACATCTCAATTGAAGGGAGATAAAAAGCATATGAAATACAGATTACTATTGTGTAGAATGTATAAAACAAATAAGATAACAAAAAAACTTTCACACTTTTTTTTCCTAAGGTGAATCCCTTGTTCAACCCTGTCCCAAAGTTAAGATATCTCTGACTTCAAGGGAAAGGAAATGTTCTGCTTCAGAGTCTAGCTACAGCAACCTGCTTGTTCACCACCATCTTCACTTAGCAATACTACACCCAGGTCATTGCACACTGCACAACCCTTTACCTGGCAGCTACAGCAGAGGGCAAAGATACACTAATCTCAATGGCACAAGAAACGCATGGTGGAGCATAGGCTAGTAGCCTAGGGAAAAAATACCATCTCTGCTTCCTAGCTGGTGAATCAGCATCTACACAACTCCAGATGCTGCTTCTGACACCCAGATGGTTCCTTGGTGGTTTTTACCTTTTCCGAACAGGTGTGAAAAGTCTGTTTGATGATGAATTACACTGGGTTTCATGGTTGAGTTTTCAGTTAAAGAAGAGAAACCCACTAGTGCTTTTTCACCTGAGAAGCTTTGTCAGAGACATCGACGTAACCCAACCATTAACCACATTATCTTCCAGGTTAATTGTTTAAAATAGTTTTCTAAGTTTGAAAACAAATATGCAGGGGTGAAATAAGGTCTTTAAAAGAACAATTCTTGGTGATGTTTTAATTTATATGTAGCTGAATACAATGCAGTCCTCCAAGTGTCCATATTGAGAATGATACTTCCCATCACAGATCCTTCCATTTGTGTCTTTGAAACCAGTCTTTAGGTTCCAGTTTATCTTAAACATGAGCTTTTAGGTTTGACATTAGTTTCAGTGGAGCTAAGTGTATGCAGGAAGCTGCCTACAGGCTTGACTAGCTTTCTGAAGCAGAACACAAGAGAGACATCCTGAAATGTACAGTTTTACAATTGTTGTACAAACTGAGCACTTTTTCCTTTGAGTCTAAACGAATTCTGTGATGTAAGTACACAAGAGAAACTACACCATCTCACACCAAAGGTCAGTCTAGCCCTGTTGTAGATCCCTATGGAAGAGCTAGGGAAAATATTGAGGGATACTTTCCCAGAATACTATCCCAGCTGCCAATAATTTGTAATTCAGTGATGTTCTAAACCAGACTTAGAATTTTTGTACTTAATTGCCCTCAATGGATTTTTCCTTCATGAACTGGCCCAGCTCCTTCCTGAGCTCAGATCCCCCACATCCTGTGTGGAGCAGTACTACAGCTTAAGAACAGGCTCTCTTAAGTTTTCTCTGGGCTTGCTTTCTGATACTTTCACATGACATCCTCATGTTCTGCAAGAGGCAGTGAACAATCACTACTTTTTCACTTTCCCTGTGTTACAGTTTTATAGACATTCATCATTACTGTCTATTTTCTAGGCTGAAGAGTGATAATCACTTAGTAGTTACCCAACAGGAGATGTCCATACATTTTATCATCTATTCCCCAACCTAGTGCTCTTGTGTGATCTTATATATTAGATTTAAATTGTATTGCCAGATCAGCTCTGTCTGAAACTTTCAGCACTCCGGATAGGATCTTTCTACAGAATTCAGGCCAACTCTAATTGTCTTCTGGAAATGATAAAATTGATTATATTCTAAATTAACATCTTTGTACAGGTCTTTATACTCTGTCTTCTTCTGGGACAAGAAGCAGAAATACAGAGATCTTCCGAACTAATACTGGGTAGAAGGAGATGAGATCTTGCTACCATTCTGTCCATCAAAATAATCATAGGAATATTTAATTTTTATTCATTTGCCACTGGGATACAGTCACCTACTATGTCTAGTTCTGTACCTTGCACTGCCTCAGGCTTTCATTCTGTCTGTATTCATGTGTTGTTGTAGTGTGAGCTCCAATATAGATTAAAAACAAACAAACAAACAAACAAAAAACCAAGTGTTTAACCACTTGATTGTTTCTCTGTATTCAGTAGAAGTTCTGTAGCCCAGAAATTTCATCTACTCTGGAGAGTCTGACCATGTCCTTCTCCTTCCAACAAGACTCTAGCATTTTACATTGTCATTTCCCCACATCTTCAATCAGCCCAGGCAAATAATTCCCTGGTTACTTATACTTTGGAGAGGAATTGTATACACAGATTAAATGTTAGCCAAACAGAAGCGGGAAATTTCTTATAATTTCACTGAAATGATGTTCCATAAAAATATTGTCAGTTCTGTTCAACTCAGTGTCTTGTGGTTAATAACACCTAATGTCTTTCCATTAGCAGATTGTGATCTTAAACCGATGTGGCTTTAACTAACTTAATAGGAAGATATATGTGAGCCTTGAAGGGTGATGCATTACAGAGGTACCATGCTGCTCATATAGATAAACCAGTGAGAGGCTGCTTTTGTCATGGCAAGGAAGCAACATCAAGTGTAGGTCATCTCAAATCAGTGCTGTTTCACACAAGCCTGTGTACAAAAATAATTTTATTCCTTGTGAATGTTGAGCAGTAATGATATAATGAAAGTTTAGATGAATATATGCTTAGAAGCTTTTATATGTATGTCACTATTGATAGTATTCTTATAGGCATTTAGAGGAGATGGTTGCCTGCTAGGCAACATCCAACTGTGTTTTAAAGGATGTCTTTTACTGCACTTTTTAAGGGACTGGTTTTTCACCAGAAGCCATGAGAATTCTTTAATAGTCTCCTGTTCTCTTTTAGGATGTTACAGGAACATAGGAAAATTTTTCAGCTTTTTTTTTTTTTTTTTTTAAGTTAAATAAACATATTTGTCTAAGTGTTCTGGTCTTGGACATTACTATGCAGTGGTAGGGAATAATTGGATGATCCAGATCCAAAGGAGTTAACAGTATAAATTAGAAAGCTGAAGACAGAGAGATGTAGGCAAGCAAACATGCAAACTACACCAGAAGAGCAAAATTACTTGTCCTGGTAGTCAGTACGACTCTGGGTCAAAATGCTTTGAAGAAATCAGTATGAGTTTTGCTAACATGAAAGTTTCTGAAGCTATGTCATTGGCTATAGTGACCATCATTAGAATGCTCACAGTTCTTTTTTGTCACTTTGTGTTTCCATGGAGTACTTGGAGGCTAAATTAATCCATGGAAACAGCTTCAGAAATGCTCTATGGCAAAACACAGCTTCATTGTTAAGGTGAGTGTGATGAACAAGGCTGAAATATGTTCTCTACTGCAGGCCTGGGGTGAGACTGCCAGGGAAGCACTTCAAATTTCCCTTAAGAAAGGTTAAGAAAAGAGATGTTGAAATATTGAATAAATTATTTCAGCAGAGCTCCATTCATTTAGCAAGTAAACACTGCCGAATCACTTTTACTATATGTAAAAATATAATCTTTTGCACTGAAATTTAGTAATAGTCAGTTTTATGTTCTAGTCTGTGTTGTAGCAAATAGCAATGAGAGATGAGAAATTTCACCTAAACTGAAGGACTGCTGGCTGAAGAATGATCAGCCACTAGAGTTTCTTAATGGTGTGCCAGGATCATGCCTTACAGACACTTCCCATAAGGAAACAAAGCTGTATCAGTCAGAAAACCCCTTAGCAGCTTTTAGAGAACAGCAAGAGCATTAATTTTTTACTCTGTTTAGTATATACTTGGGAGTTTCAACCAGCTGTGTGTTTTGTTTGAGAGAAAGGTACGGGAGGAACATATCTTAATCCTAAAACAGGTTTCAGGCATCAACAGCCAGTCCTGGGAAACAAGAAGAAGGAAAGAGCAATAACACTGGCTAATGAGATTCTGGAGAGCCCTGCTCTTCTGCATGAGGAATGCAGAAACAATTCCCCATTTTTTAAGTTTCAGCAAACGTATCTTACTAGACATCTCTAGTGGTTTTCATACACTATGTATCATCTGAGCTTAGTCTTTAAGTTTTCTAACTCAAGGGCAGTCTCTAATTAAGCAGCCCCCATTCTGGGCTAGGACCCCTGAACACTGTTTTAAGGCAAGTGATTAAATTTAAAAATGCAGAAGATGCTGATTCTTGGATGAGCTGATTTGCACCCATTTCTTCTGAGCTATCATCTCTGCATAAATTTGTTAGTAAGAAGTTTAAATGTTTCATCCTTTAGAATATCTTCCCTTTTTCATACACATGAGCTCATTAATGGAGATGATGTACTTCCAGTGGAGTACTGTATTGCCCTTAATATAGCAGCCTTCAGGGAACAACCAGAGACACCAAACAGGTAGTCTTGTGTAACAGAAGAAATATTTAGTGTGAAGCTAAATCTTTGTGGACAGTCTAGTGACATGGATTCATTTCACTTCTACCCACTGCATTGGAAACTTCACATGATAGTTCATTAGAATCTTAGAGTATGGCTGCTTATGGTGGGAAAGGAAGGAAATGCAACTCTGCTCAGTCAGGGACCACTGCTCTAGCATCAGGTTAGGAACACTTGTACCTGCAGCTGTTTTCAGGAGCATGTTTTTTTGTTCTTTACCTTTGAGAAGAAATCAATGACTGAATTTTTTCCCCACAAACAAAATTTATCTTCAGCAGATTTAAAACAAAGCCCATGGAAAGCAATTAATATTGATTTAAGTGAATTTGGGGCTGAGGCCAACTGTCTGTGTATCCCAACACTGTCTTCTGCTGCTCCTGTGCTGAGCTGAAAAACTTGTAGATATTCAACAAACATGGGCAGGACAAATCATGTCAGGAAGAGAGACTGCCCTGAGGTTAGCTGTGGCTATAACCACTTATATTTAATCCATTGTAACCTAAGTATTAAAGACCATCCTTGGTTTCCAATATGATCCATGTGCCAACTGTTGTTAATTTTTTATAGTATTTATGATGACAAATGACTTAACTTTGATCATCTGACTTTTCCAACTGTATGATCCCAATCCTAGTTTCATGACTCTCTTTTGGAGGGCAAATTAGAGACTTGGTGCAGAGCTAACTTCCAGGCTTAGCTCATACGCAGAACTCACTTGTGTTCTCCTCCAGTGTCCACACGACGGTTATGGTGGTTGGTTTCATGTGTCCACCAAGGGTTGGCATTGGCAAAAGTTGCAATTGTGGCAGCATATTCACTGCCAATACAGATGTCCTGTCTTCTCAGTGGGGATTTGATCCATAAGCCAGAGCTAACCATAGACCTCCAGCTGGTCTTTCTGATTTAGACCTCTCAAAAAGCTCCAGTTAAATAAGTAATTTCTCCTTAATGAGTTAAAAGCACTGACCTAGAGTTACTTACAGAAAGACATTAACTTCCATGCTCAATTGAAATTTAAGAATACGGGAAGATAAATCTGTTTCTGACACAAAGACCAGGAAAACGTACAAGGACTTTTAATGAATGAGAACATATAAAATGGTCCCTTCTTACCAGAAAGTAAAAATAAACTACTGGGAAACAAACCTTTTTTTCCCTTAAAATCCTGCAGTTTCTAACCTGCTGGGAAGGAGGAAATACTCTAAATTCTTGTCTGGTTAAAGTTTTGCAACAGAAGGGGAAGATCCTGACCAAAGGGACACGGAGGGTCCTGCATATGACATTTATAAGTGGGAGGCAACATTACCAGATGTTCATAAAAGTGCAGTTTCCAAATTGAGTTCCATAAGCCAAATATCTAATTTCATTTGGTTTTTTGTTTCCCCTATTGACTGAGCTACAGCAGGATCTACCAAGAGGATAATCCCATGCTGCAGGGGGCTGGGGTTCCACAGCTAAGAGGGCTTTTCTGTCTCTGACTGTAGTTAATCCTCAAGTTTTTATGTAACAAAGTGCAGGAGACCACAAGCTGCAGATGAAAGTTATCTCCACATATAACCTGTGTACAATCCCATGTCAGCTTAATGCAGTGTATGATCAGACCTCACTTGGAGAACATCAGCTCAAGTAACAAAATGTCTTTCTTTTTGTATTGCTAGTCCCTAGGTGATAGGATTTCATCTTCTCTGCACCTTTAAACAGACATTGTTCCCTGATATTTTTTTCTAACAGCTGTGGGCCACATCCTGCCAGCTGTTTGGTAGATGTCTGGATCAGCTGTTAGGGCTGCATATTGGCTGGAGCTAGAATGGGGCCTCTTGGCTCAGCTACAAATGTCCTCATGTATCTTGGTTAGAGCTACTCCTAAACAAACCTTCATTAGCTCTTGAGATGAAGGAACGAGTTTTGAAGTTAATTAATCACCTTCATGGGAAAATAAAAAAAGGAAAAAAATTACTAAAATGATGGATTGCTCTGAAAGTGAATATTGGGTTGTGTGTGCTTATGTCACCACAGATGGATTTCTTACATCTGTGCAACAAATTTAACATATTTCAGGTAGGAACGCTGGTTTGTCAAATCCCAGAAAAACAAGATTGGCGTCGATTTAGTGTTGAATTTTTAAATCCAGAGTAATGGGATTAGTAACAAGATCCTCAACTTCTTTAAATTACCTTCGCTCATTACATGAAGTCTTTGCAAACCAGGGTTGCAGGCTAGTCAGAGAAGAATGGGAAAAAAAGACTTATCTGAGGCAGAAGGCAAAATGAGACCCTTCCAACTTTAACCTGCTGAAGAGCATAAATTCCAGGGCAGAGTTGCAATTACTGAGTGCAGAGGTGAAGTAGGTCAGCTGCATGCTCCCCATAGTGTGGGACTCTATCACTGTGGAATTCACCAGCTACCAAGAAATAGTATGACATTGCACAGGTAGCCTGGAAAACAATAATTGAGGGCAAGCCAGGATGATGGTGCTTTTCTGATGACAGTTTAAACCGCACCATTCTTATTAATTTTGCTACTTTGCCAATACATCCACTCAATGTGCTTATCTTAGAGCTGCAAACTGACTCCCAAGGCCTCCCTGGGTGTCTAAAGCATTGTCTGTCAACTCTCCAGCTGTCAAAACATGTAGCTTCACCTCTGACAGCTTTGTTGATGCAGTTTAAAACTGTCAGGGCAAAACCGTGGCATGCTGGACAATGGCAATTCAAGGACTGCATAACCTAAGCTCAATGAAGTCTGAACATCTTTGACCAAGGACTGTCTTCTTCAAATTCAGACTAAATTATTCCTGTCTCTTTGTCATCATATTATATGTATTCAGTTCTAGAAGGAGGTGAAAGTAGTCACTACCTCCCATCTAAGAGATGGAAATTGCCTTCAGCTTGCAAGACCTCACATAGACATAGGAGAACAGGACCTGGTCCAATGTGTCAACTCTTGTCCATCACAGAGGGATGAGAGCTGGGAGCTCCTAGCTCTGCCCCATGGAGAGTTACTCCAGGGGAGAATGGAGTTCAGGTTGAGTGAGCCAAGAACACAATAGGTTGGAGATTCCTCTTTAGTTTTTCCTTTGTCCCTCTTTCAAAAGGTTTGCCTTTAGTTTTTCCTTTGTCCCTCTTTCAAAAGGTTTGCCAACCTAATCCACTGCTGAGCAGAGCTGAAAGCAGCAGCGCAGCCTCATTTGTGTGCACAAGTGCATCTAAGAGTTACCTCCTGCTAGAGTCCATGCTTCTCTTGCCCACATCAATGAGACAGGTCAGTCAGAGACATACCAGTTTGTTCTTTTCATTCTGTCCTCACTGTGCTGTGCAGATGTATCATGAGGCCCCTTTCTGCCAGGGGCAGCATTCTGCATGGACAAAGCAGGGTGGAGCACATGTCTTCATCACTGGACAGAGATGAGAAGGGTGGTTAGCAGAATGCAAGGGAGGAGGAAAAAAAAATCTCTGCTCTCCATTTCTGATTGTTTTGTTGTTGTGGTGGTGGTTGCTGACTTATGTCTGTCTGTCTTCAAGCTCTTCTAGGGAGGGACTGGTTTACCCTCTGTGCATGTACACTTCTTAAGAGCACAGCCAAGCTATCCTATTGTAACAATAGTAGCAATTGTGGGATTAAATGTGAAGCTTTAATATGCTACATATCAAGCAAGCCTGTGTTCATGCAGAAATCACCAGTGAATGCATGTGCAGAAAGATCAGTGTGAACCTGGTAAGTATTATTTGAGCAAGAAAGGGCCTACAGACTTGGTGGAAAGCAGGATAGTAGCACAACCCACGCATGTGGCTAGAAGGAAAACAAAGAGACTCTCGGAGCTGAATAAAGCCCATTGTTTTCCTTCCACCAGATTTTTTTTATTTTATATTTGTTTCTAGTGGCAAACACACAAATGTGAGAGGCCCTTTTCAACCTCAATCACGTCACAGACAAAGCAATTGGATAGAGATGAAGGGAAGGGTGATGCCTCACAAGCAAATCCAGTGGCGATTCTTCACTTCCTAGTAGGACAAGCTTTAAATCTAGAGGTTATATACCTATACATTTGTGGGTGAACATATGAAAAAGAGATATTTCAGGTGCTTTCCAGTATGTAACCATGAGCTCTATCCAAATGTCTGCTGGATAAGAGCCAGATGAGTGAAAGAACATAATGAGGAAACATGCAGAGGAT
Source organism: Corythornis vintsioides (assembly GCA_025447755.1). Classification (NCBI taxonomy): domain Eukaryota; kingdom Metazoa; phylum Chordata; class Aves; order Coraciiformes; family Alcedinidae; genus Corythornis; species Corythornis vintsioides. Next base: position 130,070 of record JAOEGS010002129.1, read on the forward strand.
GATGCTTTTAATCCTGGCAAACTTTTCAGTGTTCTGATTTTCTCAGCCCTGAACTCTCCTAGCTAGCATTTATCCACTTAGCGTCTGCTCACTAAATGAGCTTTCCCCCAGTTCTTCAAAAGACAAACCTCTGTTCCACCACCAGAGCCTAACTTTGATCTGTGGGCTCTGCAGGGCACTTACCCAGACAAAAGTGTTTTCAGATATGTCCACACCTGTTCATGTCTTAAAATTCCACATCTGGTGATTTCATACTGCATCAGCTGTATTTGTCTGACTCGCACTGCCTCTTTCAGAGCTGGCACTCACAGCTTCTCAGCATGCAGAGTGCAGCTCAAACAGTCATGTGGTGATTTACTGGTTTTAATGCCTGTATGCTGCTGCCATTTCTACCCCTGCTTACTGGCACTGCTTTTTTTTACAGGCTCAAAGGGGACTGCTCTAGCATGGTTTCTCCCCTTTGCTTCCCCACCACACATGGGCATATTGTTACACAGTTTTGAAATGTGGGGCTTAGATTGGTTTGTGTCAAGAACAGACCTCCAATGAGCTCTTCAAACAGGGACCAGGAACACCTCGTACATGCAACTGAATAGTCTGAATGAAAAGAGCTAAAAACAAACAAACAAATAAACAAACAAACAAACAAACAAATATATTTCTGGGTGAAAATGCACATCCTGACTGTGAACAGTAGGGCATGAAGATATTTTCCTATATGGCATCTAGCTCCAGAACATAAATGCCAACTTTTACTGGGTGAAACAGAAGTTAAGTGCTTGAGGAAAGCTAAGTGTCCAGAGGTGGGTGGCCTAACTCTTCAGCTGTTTCTTCCAAGTCTCCATAAGTTTTCCCACTCCTGTGGTTTTCAAAGATTTTACTTCAAGACTAGTCAACATCCTGATAGCATTAAAAAAACCCAAAAACATAGAAAGAGGGATTTCTTCTCTCTTTCTTTTGTGTTTGCACACAGCCTCCAGTCACATATTTTCATCTTCTGTCCATTAGAGGCTGGCAATGGCACACTTTTGGTAACTGATTGTTTATGTTACTTCATTTACATAAATGGTGGAATTTATATAGATCAGTTTACACAAATCAGTGAAGTTTAATTAAGTAAATTAATTAATTTACATAAAACAGTGGAGTTTAATAATTGCATAATTAATCTGTGACATGTCTCTAAAATCTCATTCTTTTTGCCACTGATTGCTCTTCCTTCAATTTCTTTGTTGTCTAGTATCTCCTTTAGTAAGGTGGCCACTGCCCAGTGAAATTTTCCAAATTAAAAGAGCACCAAAACCAGAATGTTTCAAGAAACAGTCACATGTATATGTCTTTGATACTTCTCTGTTATGACTGTAGCTTCACATCCAAGATTTTGCCCATCCTTGTATTTACACTCCTGTTGGCATGTTGACTCATGATTGAAAGATCAGTCCGGAGTTTGTTCCTTTGATAGTTCTGAGATAGTTCTTCACTATGTTCTCCAGGACTTCAAGTTGCACAGTCATCTCAACAGATGGTCCTCTGAGTGCACTTTCATTTAGACATGTGTTTTCCCATGTGTTTTGAATCAGAAAACAACACCTTTTGCAGGAAGTCTTAGGGCAATTTTATGCAATGCTGTTCCAGTGGCATGTCATTTAAAAGTAAATAAGGATCAGGCTGAACACTAAAAGTCCTCTTATTTCTCCCATTTTGTTTGTGGCTGTGTGAATGGGGTGTTTGTTTCATTTTTATACTTTTGCAGTCATTTCATGTATTGTCTTGCTGAAACTCACGTGCCACCACTGGTTAATGAGCTACCAACCAAGTACATTGATCTAAAGCAGATTTCTATACATTCTTATTTTCATATGCTTTGTTCTTCTAGAAGGAGTTACTCTTAAACAGGACACAGAGTTACCTTTATATCTTTCCTTTTTTTTTTCCATTAGAGTGCTTCCAAAGTTTGACATTTTAAAATTAGTGCTATCAGGAACGGAGATAAAATTCCATAAATAAAATCTTTGTAACTTAGATGTGCTAGAAGAAATAATATGTCTCTGACAGCAGGTCAGCTGTGTGAGGACATAGCTATAAAAAGCAATCTTTCCTAACTAGTTCCAGCATAATCTATGTATGTGAAAAACTTTGGATTGAAAATAGCACTTTTGTCCCTGTGAGAAAAACACTAGAATACAATGAAGCTGAAAGATTTTCCCAGATATTGACTCACAAAATCTGGACAGAAATTATAAAAGTATACTTACTGGAGCCACACACTTGAAGCATTTTGATAGAAAACACAGGAACAGTTTCTGGAGCTGGGCACATGCAGGTCTTACTAAAACAGGCCTTCAGTCTCTATTCAGAGCACTTTTCTCTCCCAGTGACACTAACAACATAGCCTGGTCTCTACCCAGAGGGAAATCAGTCCTGCCCACAGCTGACAGAGCAAAGAGCAGTGGACTCCCCTTGACCTACCCTGGTTCCCACAGGTTATTTGGGGTGGGCTGGACATACCATTTAGCTGTGTAGGAAATGGCAGAGCTCTCCCTGGATATTGAAGAAGGGGGGCAGGGCAAGGAAGTGACAGCTCTGGAAGAGCAAGTCTGAGCTACAATTTGTTACACCTTTGCTAAAAGGAGCTTAACTCTGAGATGAGAGTGACAGTGATATGGATGAGTAGCTTGTCTTCTGGGGCAAGGTAGGGTTAGGGTTTTACCCACTTTCCAAATGCACATGAAGGAGAAAGGCTCTGCAAGATCAGCTGACAGAGGGGCAGAATTACTTGCAGGAGATCCCATTGAAATAACAGAAGTTCCATTTCAGTGGATCACCAACAAGAAGCTGCTTCCCTGGCTGCCACTAATCCTTTATCACTTCAGAAAATCTTCCTTGTTTATATTTACCTTAACCAAATGCTTATCAGTGGGACAATTCCGGAGACATCAGCCAGCCTCCTGTTAAAGGTTGCACATTGTGCTGTGGCTGGGGATGCAAACGCAGACTACAAGGTTGTCAAAGAAGCCAAATCATAGTAGTCAGGTTTCAAAGAGTTTGGGACTCTTCTGGGAGCACCCTACTCTGCAGATCACACCAATTGCATGCAGAAAGCAGCCTGAAATCAAGGAAAGGCTTCAGTAGGAGAGGGATGAAGATTTGCCATTCCTTCCTTTATAAACTATTGTTACACTTGAGGGATCTTTGATCTTACTACAAGGGATGGAACAGAGGGAAGTACTGGGAGAATTCTTAGTTCCTCTTAACGCTATCGCAGTTCTTCATCTGAGATGCAGCAAGTTTAATTCAAAGACAAACTGTGTGAACTCCATGTGTGTTCCCAGCCCCAGAATCAAGGAAATTCTCAAATGAGAATAAATTACAAAGCACCGTGGAAAAAGGGAATGAAGTTAGACTGCTCTTAGCAAAGTTAGAACCTGATACTCTTAATAATTTTAGTAGGCTCATTGTAATTCCTTCCTAAAACTTTTGTCTTCATTGCAGACAGAGGACAGACAGGGTTGCCTTTTCATCTAGCTAGTTTCCCCTGATGTGATGGGAGTGGCAGTGATGTCAGTGCAATACCCTGAAGAGAAATAATGAAGGTTTAAAAAAATACAGTACACAAAGAAATGCAGTGCTGTGACCACAGCTGGTCAGCAGCTCCTTACCCGCTGTAGAAACTTGGGCAGGGAAAGAGAGGGGGAAGTTCTTTTTCTGCATTTTCCAGAGCCCATAATCAAGATCGTGAACACAGGGTACTCAAAATATATATAAAAAAGGGCTTGTTGTGATTCAGATCAACAGCTGATATTCCCTAAAATTTGTAAAGAGTTGTGTTCCTGCCTAAAACAATAAAATACTCTGGTCAAGCCCCATTCATATTCTTTCATGGATATACTAGACTTTTAGAAGAGAAATGAAGTGCTTGTTTTAATCAAAACAGTGTTTCTTTTTGGACCTGTGATTTCAGATGTGTCCTTTGCCTTGGAGAGATAAAGAGTATTAATGTCATCAAACTTCAGACATCTAAGTGAGATCCTCAGAGAAACATACAAACTTCCATGGACCACAGCATGAGCCTCAGCTCCAGAATTACATTTAGCAGATGTAAATCCCATTAGGTGTAACTGACCTTTGAATTGAAGGAAATTTGCACCACACAAAGAGCCCAAATGCAACAGTCCCAAATTACAGATACACTGATATAGTTTGAATCTAACTGCAAATCAGTGTTTGGATCTTCATGAGAGGCAACTCAGCATATAATGACAGGAGTCGTTGTGCCAGGTCAGAAGTATGAGACTTTTCTTGTCAAGACAAAGCAACTTACGTTGTCAGTAGTACTTGAGGATGGGGTAGGAAGTTTGCCTAAGATGAAGAGGCACCACAGCTCTCCATGGAGACAAAGCAAGAAGCCAGCTATCTCAGCTATCTCCCAGTGATACTGGCAGGAAGTGATTCTGTCAGGATGTGGTGAGGTCACTCCCCCTGATCCCTAGCCACACTTGTGCTTGCAGGCATGTACCTGGAATCCCTGGAAGACCTATGACCAGCAGCTGGTGCCCTTAGAATATATTATTCCCTTTGCTATCTCTGCTGAACTAGAGCTTTCTGGAAGAGTATGAATTAATTTCCAACAGTTGTGAATCCTGCATAATTCATTTATTCATGTGCCTGTAAAAGGCATTAAAATTTAAGAGTCTGAAATAAAAATGAATGTAATTGCACCTGTTTTTAGATTCCTTCCCATTCTGCTCTACCATTTCATTTTTACTGCCATTTAAATGGCACAGAGTTTAATTGAAAGCTCTGAATTGCTGATTGCTATTACAATACAACTTCTCAGTGGGGAAAAATACACCCTTTGTAAATTATTTGGAAATGAAGTGGTATCTTTACTATGCACTATCTCAGATACGGATGTGGAAAGCCAGAATGAGAACTATGATAGTGCCTATAATTTCTATCTTAATGAAGATTCACAGGGCTGGTTTCAGTGATCAAACTGTGAACCCTGTGAGAGCTCTGGCATGTGTGGGGATAGACAACACACATTTCACCAGGACAGTTTCCATGATGGGTTAATTAGCAATTAGTAGCTTTTAGAAATGCATTAATTTGTTTAACCATAACTTCAGAAATTGAACATAGCAGTTTTTTGTAAAAGAGACAATTAAATGTAAATCAGACATAAGGTAACTTGGGAAAGCTGCACACCATGGAACTTATGAATCCAGCCAAAGGGCTGCTGGTCACACCACATGAGTGTTGCTCTATATATGCATCACAACATTATAAGGCACTTCTTTGCAAAGGGCTATACCCAGAGGGAATCAAGTAGCTCTTTCCTAGCAAGAGTAGGAAAAAAAAAGATGTCAGCTGCTGAGGGAGGTCACACTGTCAGTGAAACACCCCATGATCAGGTAGCTAAATGGTGAGTTTATACAGTTTAAACTCAGTATGCCACCTCCAGAGGCTTTGAGTCTATGAAAGGCTTTCCCAACATTGCAGTGGTCTGTGGATCAGGCTCTGATCTACTCCAGTGAGATTTTTACATGTTTTGGAATAAATTATAAAGGAATGATGAAGCATAAGACTCAAAAGCTACTCCTAAAATAAGACATGTCCAACAGGAACAACTGGGATGAAATGCACGGTGTTTGTGCCTGGGATTTCCTGCATGGTGCTGCTATTAATATGATGCAATGGAGCTCTTCATGTTGGGGTTTTGTTGTTTTGTTTTGGTTTTTTTTACTTAATTTCTAATCCAAAGCTTTGGCCAATATTTGACAAAACAATTGCAAATACCTGAGCTGTGTTTCAACTTGACTCTGGTTAGTCTGTGGTTTTGATCTTTCCTCCACCCTTGCTAAATTTGTTCCTAACAAAAAAAAAAAAAAAAAGCACAAAGTCCAATGTGTATCAGTTATTATGCACGTTCTTTTTCAATTTAGAAATATTGAGTTCACCTGAATACAAACCTGATGGAGAGGGCACAGGAGGTGATATTTCTTGATAGTATCTCTGGGAAATAAAACTGCTGATACTTTCACATAGCTCTAGTTTCCAGCCACTTTTACGTTTTAATGATATGATCAATAACCATATAGATAGAAGGGACATTTCCTACCACACAAAATACAATAGCTTGAAACATGAGAAGTGGTTTCTGCATCCCTTTCACTGGTGGTTAACCTCATTGAATTACTGCACCTGCCAAGGCTGTGGGAACTAAATACAGCTGGTGTCAGCGTCTGGCAAACTGAACCCAACCCTATGTTAATTTGAGCAGATGTAAGCAACCACATGGTAGACTCTGGCATGACATGATGAGACTGTGCTTCATCACAAGCTGGAGTGATTGGTCCTGAGGTGCAGAAACCAGGGCAAGATACAGATAATTGCTTCTCTCTGCTTGCCTGACAAATCCACAAAACCAATGAGTAATTCAGGCTGGAAGGGACCATGTCCAGGAAGCTTCAGGAGCACTATGAGGCTTCTTTCACTCCAAGTCCTCTTAAAGCAGTTCAGTTGTCAGGCAGAGACAAAGAAAGAAGAAAGAGCCTTAGGGGATATCTTGTCTAGGCATCCGTTAATCAGAAGTACTGTACAAGCAGAATAAAAAACTAGCCCTGTATCCCAAGGGCCAGAGGACAAAGTAAGTGAAGTCTCAGATTTGTAAGAACAAAGAAATGGTGATCTTGGAAATGAGAAGGCAAGGAGAGTTTTGAGAAAAAAATGTGATTAAGAAATTAAATATCTGAGCAGATATATGCTGAGAAGAATCCCTATCTGGGATGCTGCTTTCTTTGTGTTTTGTTTTGGGTTTTTTTCAGTGAAGGAGCATAGTTGAAAACTAAGCATGAGGGTGAAGGAGATAGAGAACTCTAGGGAACCTCACTTTATTTCCTTCCATGCCTTATAATGATCTGGAAGAATTCCTTCATCAAGAACCACATAAAAGACCAAGCCAGTGAATGATTCCCTTCTTATAAGGAGTTTTTTCTGAACTTCTTTTTAGGTCCCAGGAGTATATTGCTTGCCCTACACCGAGCACAATATACCCAGAAGAAGGATGCTGAGATAGACAGACCTTTATTTTGCCCCTTCATTGACTGCTATGAAAGCTCATCAAACTTACATTTTTGAGTCCTGGAATAGAAGCTTCTTAATGGATATAAGGAATGCAGTTAGGTTGTACCTCTTCCTCTAGTGCTGCATAATTTCCTATACTATTTTGTTGGGCTTTATTCAGTTTTAAATGTCATGAATGTAAGGTTACCAGATGTCTAAAGTACCCTCAGTTCTATAGCAGATGAGGGAATGGAGTAATATACACTTACACAGCAACCCATGCTCACAAGATATGCATAGGCAGGTAATGTCTTTTACCAGATGGCTCAAATTACACAGTTACTGTGAGATAGAGTGAGATCCTTTTATGTATATGCAGATTATATAGAGATATTAGGCATAAATTACATAGGCACAATAGGAGGCATCACTGAGAGAATTCAGATTAAGTCCAACAGAATTAGTCATGTGTTTACAGTCCACATGCATGGGTTTTTTTTTAATGTTTCTGGATCTGAGCCACTAAGAAGTCATCCAGCTTCCTCTGGCCATGTATACAATAGGGAGCATGCATAACACGGATGTGAATCCTTACTGCCCTTTCCCTCTTCTTACCCAGAGTCCTATGACCACATTGTTTACAGTTACAAGATTACTCAACACTATTTTAACATCTATCTATGAATACTGAAGCTGTATTTGCTTTGTCAGAGCAGGAAAATCCTCAGGATTATGTCTCAGATAGGAGAGTTGCAAATCACTGCAATGTAGATATAATATGACACCTAATAACAAGGATATAATAACATAGCCATACTTAGGTCAGGAGAACATCTGAATGAGGTATAAAATGCACATGATGTGACCAGATGACCTCCTGAGGTCCCTTCAAACCTGAATTATTCTATGATTTATGATCTTACTATTGCAGGGGACAAACAGCTAAGTTGAGTGAAAGCATGTAAACCAAAGAATTAAGTTTTTCCTTGCAAATCTGTCTACTTATGTGGCTTCCATTCTTTTAATCACTCTTTTTTTTTTTCTACTCCCCTGCAGAGTAACCTTGCAAGTTTTCTTAACTGGGATTTCTCAGGTAAAGGAGGAGGTCTGTGAGAAATGGAAGTTTCATGACAGATTTGGCAAATCTCGTGAATGCTGAGAAGGAAGATAGTAGTGTCACACTATATTAATGAAGACCACATAAGTATCTAGAATATGAGGAAATGTCTTGGGTTGGTTAGATACTCATCTAGTACATGTCCAGACTACTTTAAGACAATGCAAACCTTAATTCAGTGTACATTAGGATGTCTGTGTTAGCCTCTGAGGAAATACTGGTATGTAGAAAAAAAGGAAATTAGCAAAAAGCACTTGTAAGATAACATCTGTTAAATGTTGCCACAATCTTAGCCAAACATGGATTAATCTCAAAAAGATTCAACATTAAAAGTTGAACTTAAATTTAATAAATGAAAATTTTCTATTTAGTTGGCCCATTCTGTAACTAAAATGTAGCAAGGTCTCTTTTGCCAGAACAGTATTTTCTCTAACACAGTTACTTCCACAGAATAAGTCTTGGCCAGTCCCATGTATAAACTAGGAAAAACTCATCTTCATCAGTAGTGATGGCTCAGGTAGTTTTAGTAGCAATCTCAGCAATATTAGACTCTTTTTAGACCAATGTCTGTCATAAATCGGAGAATCTTCTTGCCATTTTGGAAGAAATAAGACACAAAAGAAGTTCCAGCTGCAGATTAACTTGTCTACTACAAAACTTTTTTTACACTAGGAAAATAATAATAATAATAGTAATAGCAACTCTAAAAACTGTTACAAGTTGCATTTTAATGCTATGAACAGCTGGTATAGCAAGCAAGATAGTAAGGGATGGAAGCATATCATCAAAATAATGTTAATAGCTTTTATTGGACTGCTCTTTTCCAGATGCCACAGAGCTAAATGACAGTTGCTAAATATTAGAAATGGAGAAAAATAGAAGTTGTCTAGTTTTCTCAGCAGTCAGCACACCATTTGCTTTACAGCAGTTTTGACATGGCAATTATCTAAACACAGGTTAAAAACCTACAATCCTACTGTAATCAGAGCTTAGATTATATTAAGTTTATGCCACTAGAAAAATATCTTGTTCACGGTTTCATTCAGAAGACAGAGAAGTTCTGTCAGAACAGATGGGCAGGGATAGTAAAAACTACATGAGGAGATTATAAAACAACAGTGCTACTGACTTTAAAATCCTATCTTCTGCAGATGCCTTCTTTCTCCATACTGCAAAATCTATAAATTTACAGTCAATTCTATACAATGGAGGCTATTCCACAATGTCCAATACCATTGTTCAAAAAGGTAAAGCCTTTGAAAGAAACTTATTAAATGTGACTGCTGTGTCATTGGCTTTCAGCTATGGTGAAATAGCCCTTAAAGCTGCATCTGTAACTGGAAGTGTGTATATGTAATGTGATTACAGTCTCTGTAGAAAGGGAAGAGCAATGGGAAGAAGAAAAAGAATAAAAAAAAAAATAAATCATATTTGGACCTCCTGCTGAAGGTGCTAAACTATGAGCTGAGAATTAACTTTCTCTTGACAGATAAGGGAGCCAAAGATCTGGCAGCTCTGGGTAATAGTTACAGTAGTTCATTGTTGAGTGGAGATGTCAAAAAGGTAACAATGGCATTTTTGCACAGTTATAGCAGGGAGGCTGTATGCTGCCTATATAGCCTGAAGCTCATCTATGAATCAGCTCCAACTGATTTCAAAAGGAATCTTAAAAGCATTGGAAGTGCTCAACCTAAATGAGTCAAACAAAATCACGAAGGAAATGGAAGTTGGATCACCTATATTTGCATGCAATGTCTTCCTCCATGATAATCTTTCTTCTTTAGAGATGATTATGAATAATTTTAGTGATGAAAATATATTGATATGTTGATAATACTGACACTACAAAGATGAGTCATATGCCCTAAAGATTTACAATCTAAGGACCAGATGATTGGTCCTATGATAGGTTCAACGTTGGATAGCCTATGTGTCCAAAGGGTTCTGTAGCTATTTTTATTGACAGAATGTCAAGCTGTGGAAAAAAATTTACAGCGAAACTTGTACACAAAAAATAAATATGTTAGAAATTTTTCATAACCTACACTCAATAAATATTACAATGGCCATCTAATGTAAAAATGCTCACATAGTACTCAGTCCATTAATACATAGCAAATAGGTTGTGTGTGTTAGAAAACAACTTTTAGAAAGATGTCTCATCTTCATGTCAGGTGTTCAAGGATCTACCAGAGGCCACCACACAGTGTCCCCATCACTGATACCACCCTCAGTTCCACACAAATGTTTTAACCAAATAAGTTATTTGGTTATAAAGCCTAATAACACCAGAAAGCCATTTTGTCTTATCATCTGTAAACAAATTTTCTTAAGACAGGTAGGTCAAGATCTTTCTCATTGTAAAGACTTTCTCCTCACCCCATGTACTCCTTAGACTTTTTAGGTCTGCAACCATGCAGAACAGGGCTTCTTTCACCTAACATGTAATTATCTACAAGTGAAATATTATTCACATCAGCTCTATGTTCAGATCAATAATTTCTCCTCACTGCTAGATAGCTGTTGAGGTACTAGTCAATCCAGTGACTGCAGAAGGAGACTGGGCAATAGATTTTGACTAGACATCAAATGTTTTGATCAAGATGGAGCCCATCCTTTAAGTGGTAACAGCAATTCAGCAGTAGCTAAAATACTACCCTGGTAGCTCATCTCTCAATCCTGCCCAAAGGAGCAGACATTGTTTCCCAAGGAGATCATGGCTGGCCCTCATTTCCTAATAGCTTGTTCTGGCAGGAACACTTGTATCCAGACATAGATAAAAGACTGAAGCTGACAGAGAAGAAAAAAAAAATGGAAAAGACAGACTACTCAGAGAGCATTTGTGAGGCAGGAAAGTTAATTGCTATGTAATTACCAGCCAAGTAAATTGTTTAATGTGGTAAAATGTGACCAGGGTTGTTACTTCTGCTGCAAGCAGTGGCTCATGATGCCATCTGCAACCCATCAACAGATCACATAGTGAATTTGCTGCAGATGTAAAGCAAACCCTCGACATCTCCAAGCATGTTGTTAAAAACCCCCATCAAGTGAATACTAACAGTTCTGTTGTTTCAGATGTCACTGTGGCTATTTACACAGGGCTCAATGGTGCCGCACTTGTTCATGTTGATGAGAGAAGAATATGGTTAGTTAAGAGAAGAGCAGGTTGGCAATGGCTTCTGAGGTTAGAAACAAAAATAAAAGGGGCATAAGAGACACATCAGTGTTAACCATAATTGGAAATCCAGCTATGCTGGAGATGGGAGAGGGAGTGATGAGGGGGAAAAGAATGTGGTCTGTCCTGAAAGCAGCTTTCTGACAATTTACTGTGGGGTCGCAAACAGTTCCTATAAACAGCAGGTGACTTCTGGATCAGGTACTGACTCCTGGGTGAGTGGGCCAGGTCAGAGTCATAACCACACCAGGCACTGGTGCTCAAATCTGTAAAGCTGAGTTAACATACTGAAAATGGAGTGAAATGCAAGTGCAGGGAGATGCAATGCAAACTAATCATGGACTTGCAGCATCTTTTGCAGAGCATTAGAAGGGGAGGCATGGCTCCCTGGGAATTGTAGGGTTTAGTCACAGTCTGTTCCTGCCAGCATTGCAGGAACTCCAACTATAAATGAAGAGAACCTTTAGATCTTAACAATATTCTATAATTACCTGCAATCTCCATTCAAAAAGTGACTGGAGAAAAAAAAAATTACAAAAAAAAAAGTGATGCTTTCAATCTGTGCCTTGAAACACTGACCTGTTTCCTGTTGCTGCTCCTCTTGTCCCCACACCACATATCACTTGTACAACTGCTTGAATTTGTTTCTCAAGTGTGTATGTTTTCCTATCTATATAGGAATATATATGTTTGTTTCTCATGTGGTTATGTTTTCCAGTATATATATCTTCATATATATATATATAAAGGATCCAAGAACCACCAAGTCTCTTTAGATTTGAGCTGTTTGGCACCTGAGGATCCTTTGAAATTGTTTTCAGTGATTCACAGTAACCCAGACACTGAACAAATCTCATTCAAAGCAGAAAATTGAGCCCTATAAAAATGCTGTTCTTCCCGCTGAAGGGTATCTAGGATTATCAGCACACATTACTTCATGAGAGAGAAATGCTTCCCAGCTCCCCTGATTGTCACACTTTGAGCCATCTCTCATGTCAGTGGCTGTTGTCTGCTTTTGCTCCTTTGCTTACTTTGCACAGAGTTGTAGTGAAGGAAGAAAACAACCTGCAAAGTAGGGGTTTTTTTAGTTATTTAAAAAAACCCCAACCAGATAATGTTACCACCCTAATACCACTTTTATGTATCTCATAAGGCTGCTAAGCTTCTTGGAGAATCTGTGTTTCTGCAAAAAAATTGAAGCTTCTTCATTACATGTGCTTGATTATTATGCATCCAAAACAAACAGGTACAAGTATATACACCATTACCTGGCACACAAGCACTTTGCAAGAATAACATGTACATATACTTCTAAAAAAATGATCCACATGAGCTTTTTGGTCATAAAAAATGAGACTGATTTTGACTTAACTGAAGCTAATTTTTTCATTCGGATGAATGCAAACACTATGATGAACAGAAAAACTTGGTTTTATTTTTTAGGGAAAAAACAACCTCTGGACTTTCTTTGCTTTCTTCCTTTCATTCAACAGTTGGTTGGGAGAAAGAACTGGTGTGCATACATCTGCACCATTTTGCACTGTGAGAGAATTTATCTTAGCAAGAGAGAGCAAGAAAGAGACTGATCCACAGCTCTCTCCAGCCCAAGGGAATTTAACAATTTGAATTGGAGCAGAAAACCTGGAATGGAGTAAATTGCCATAGTTCAGATGATTGCAATAGCTGAAGAGTTATTATCACAGGTTTGAAGGATATTAGCAGACTGTACAGTCTCTAAACGGCAGAGCAATGCTGCACACTTACAACACTGACCCTCAGTCTTGTCTTGCACATCTAATTTTCATGCATGGCATGGCAGTGGTTAACATATGCTAAGAAAAACTAAGGCATCTATCTTCTTGCATGTTATTTTTCCTGATATTCCCAATTGTGAATATATTTTTATTGGAAAAAAATATTTGTAATGTACAATAATGAACAGCAGTTTTTGCTGGTGTTATCATGGGAGCAAAGCAGCTTTGTGATAGTGTTTACTATCACAAAATAGACTGTAGTAAAAATGGAACCATTATTACTTGATGATCTCTTCCATTACAAAGGATTTCAGGAATCAGATCCTTAGCAGCTTAATCACTAGATAAGGGGAGACACTGGACACACCTGAATTGTGACAGATCTACAAGAAAAGACCAGACCTTTTACTTACTTTTATTACTGGTTTTATTGGTATTAGGAAATGGCATTTTGTCATTGGCCTTATAATGCCACTTAATTCAACTCTTTTTGTGTTTTGTTTTGTTTTTGTGACTCTTTCCTAATAGGTTGAAAAAGATCTTTCAGCAGTCCAGAACACAAAATATCTTCGTTGCCCTTGTATAGCTGTTCTTGTCCTTTGGCCATTTAACAATGCAGCATGAGCTGTGATTTAGGGCAGTTGAGATCCAGAATGTGAGACATTGCAGAAGTTACAGAAGCATATCACAGACTGGTGACGGTAAAGATCTGAGATGTGAGCAAAGATGGGTCATGTAAACCTGAGCAGAGTCTTTCCTAGATTTCTTACATCAGCTGTAGGAAATCAGCTTGGAAAAAATTTACTGTTACTATCCCTAAGATACAATGAACATAATTTGCCAACTATTTCTTTTTATGAAAGCTGTTCTAATAAATTAATATTTTCAGTGAAAAAAAAAAGTGTCATACAGCTAATATTTTTCAGTTTAAAGTCACACAAGAGAAAACACATGGCTATTTCATAGATGGCTATTTCACAGCAGAAAATTATATTCAACTTCAATATCAAAATAAAGAATGGTTAGGTATTTCTAAATCAAACTATTCTGCAACATCTTATTCCATCAGTGATAGCTAGTCTTTAGTCTTTTTATACTAAGTGAAAACCAAATGAAATACAGATATTTCACAATTCCTTGTAGGCTGTAAATTCTATTTTCTGACTAGATCTAAACACAACTGAAATAAACTCAAGTGTGTGACTTTTTTTTTTTTTTTTTCCCTTTTGGAAATATACTTGTTTTGCCTAGACTGTAAATCAATACATGGTGTAAATGAATCTTACAACCATTATTTTATGAAAAACAGAGGACCACAAGAATAAATAAAGACAGATATGTTTATGGCACCTTCATTTCCTTTTTAAGAAACCAGAAAAAGTGAAGCCTTCATGGCTGAAGGCCAGTTTTGCATTCTGGTTCCTCCCAGATATTTTTTTTCGTCATTTTTTAAAGTTCACAAATCAAGGCAAGGGCATGTTCTCCTGTTCTCAGTAGGCAAAGAATATAGTTTTTCCGCAAGGGGAAAAGGGCAGCAAAGTTGATCTGCAAATCTCTTACTTAAGCCTTAGTAATTTTAGACAGGTGCCCTTTGCTTAGCAATACTTTTTTACTTGAAAGAATGTATCTTGGCACAAAGAGAAAAAAAAAAGTAATTGTAGACATGTGGCCTTTAGAAAACCAATGGCTTACAAATTAATTTTACTGGAGGCTGTAAAAATTACAAGATTTGATACTGCCATCTGGATATTCACCTGAACCTCACCACAGAGTCCATGTCTCTGTCCAGGTTTCCGTTGCAATTTGTTGAGAAAATGCTGTAGAACTTGACATGTCCTAAAACCAAAATATTTTGGTCCTCTCACTGTTGCAGAGAATCAATCAAGCTCCAGGTCCGTGTGTGGGTACTCAAAGCCTTTCAGAGTTACATGCTCTTTAAACAGGAGCTCACCTTTTGCTCCACAGCTGCCATTTCTTTCTTTTGAGGGCTGTCTTCGTTGAGAGCAAGGAAAGCCATCGAGGAATGGGTACTCGTGCTCTCCAAGCAGATTGGAATGTCTTTAATTGAACATGTTTTTATAGATGGAGGACAGAAAGGGTACTGCCCAAATGACAGCATCTGTCTGGGAAAGTCTTTTTACCAAGAGATGCTAGTTCAGGGAAAGGTCTATCAGCAAAGATCAGGACAAAGGTCTTGCTTCTGCCTAGAGAGTGGGAGACTGAAAGTAGTTTAAGAACAAATCAGTAACCTAGAAAAAAGCTGATCTGGCCGATCTGTCATCTGCCCAGTAAGCACAAAAGTGGTTATCTGTAAGCTGAGTGCTTTAATTGGCACCTGTTGGCCATTTTGCATAGATCCATTTTCTTCTTCCATTGGGTGCTCCAGAGCTGGACACAGTACTTCAGGTGGAGTCTCACAAGAACAGAGTAGGGGAAGAGAATCACCCTCCTCAATGCAGCCCAGGATGTGATTCTCTTACTGGACTGTGAGCTCATGTTGCTGGCTCATATTCAGTTTGTCCTCTACCAACACTCACAAGTCCTTCTCCACAGGGCTGTTCTCAATCCGCTCATCACTCAGCCTGTATTTGTGCTTGAGCTCTTGTTACTTCTGTGCTTTGGCTTCTTAAACTATCATCTTTTGAAGTGCCTTTTTTTTCACTAGTACAAAATCCCAAATTTAAATAGTGATTAAACGATAATTTACTAGAGTTGTGGCATGTTGACTTAAATGTGAGTTTATTTTCTATAATAAAATATTTCAATATTTATCCTTATTTAAAGCTCCATTTTCTGATATAATAAAGTCAATATTAAGGGAACTATCTATCTTAGAAATATATAAGATGCCATTTTTCATTTTCTGGAGATTACAAAGCTGAGAAATGTTATAACTGCTGCTATATGAGTATAGCTCTTGAGTCATCTTCGATAGGGAGACATGAGTTTTTCCCATTAATCATTCTTTTACTGCTACTCAGTTTCAGCCATTAATTTGTAATGCCCAGAAGGCCTATAGCACAGAGAATTTGACTGCTGCCAATGTAAAATCAGCAATAAGAGACTGAGGGTTTTAAAAGATATGTAGCAATTTTCAAAGGTTTTTAACAGCAGAATCCAGGAAGTAAATAACTCATAAAGGTTTGGAAGCTTGTGAAACTAGCTATAAATTCTCAGTTTGAATATCAATAATATTATTACAGTATCTTGTAAATAGATGCTTACACTGAAAAGCCTGACTGCTGCTCAATAGCAATGAATCTAGCAACAGCCTTGAATCAAAGTCCTAGATCTGTTCAGCTTGAAATAATGAGATATTAAAAATGCAACTCAGTGTCCATCTTGGCTCTGTTCTAAACTTCGGGTAGTTATGCCCAGCAAATCAAAGCCTTACACCTTACAGCTTGGTCATCCAGGGAAGGAAGAGGACATGGCACTCCAGGTGTCATTCATCACACCAGGCAAGACACATAATTTTAATCCACTATTGTTTCTGAACACCTAGCTGACCATTTTTCGAAGGATAAGATTATTGAATTCAAGAACTGCATTTTTCTTCATATATTTAATCACATTGAACTGTTTGTGCATAAATAGCAATTAGTTAGTATTAGTCTAAATACCTAGGGTAACTATTATCACCTGCATCATAGAAAATCACCAACATCTTTTTTGTTTACTGCCTTACTACCATATGTCTGATAATGTCAGGGCCCTGATCTGAGGTGAAATACAGTTCTGAGGAGAAGCAGGTATTATTTAGGTGGTATCATGTGAGAAAAAAAGCTGCTGATAACAATTTTATGTTTGAGGACTTTTGCAAGAAAGGAGAGTGTCTGTTCAAGGGATTGGTCCTCATTCTCCATCTGTGGTATAAAGCATGGACCATGTACAAAAACCTGTATTTCAGTGACTGTGAATTCTGAAACTTAACCTGAAGAAAAGGACAAATAACTCCAGATATCCTAAGTAAATCTATATTCTCCTGCTCATGGCTACTGTTTCAAACCAACCAGCTTGCTGGCAGGACCAAAGTCTATGATGAATTTGATTTTAATGTGAATGTTCTTTTTTAACATATTTAATTTGTCTGGAGACCTTCCTACTGATGGCTGTCTAGGGTAGTGATTCCATTTCAGTCTGATTTTAAGTGAAGACCTCAAATGGCCCTCCCACAGAATATGGAGTAAGAAACCTTTCACAGACAGATGAGAAGAGGCAGCTTAACTTTGTAGTCATCAAACATCTGTCTGTTTGGTTTTCTAGTGCCCATTGTGGTTTTAGGAACATTAGTTAATTAATTGATTGCACTTATATGTGATCACTGTGGAGTTCTGAAGTCGTTTTCAGGCAGGACCAGTGTGACCTTGTGTATGAGTTTTCTGAGGTATGTGAGGCACCAGCTTCCATCAGGTTTCAAATCTGGCTTTCCTTCAACAGGTACATTACTGACTTCTACAGCATGCTGTACCTGTTGGATTAATCACTGAATGTGGAAAACATCTGTAGCTAGCACCCAGCTTTCCAAGGAGGAAGCAATTATTAGAGCTTATCACTTACCTTCCAAAAATTCTGGACTCTATGCTCTGCAAAACTTATGCTTTCAAAACAGCACCAAAGAGTGCAATATTTTAAAGTGCATGAATTCATACCAGTTCCATGGGAGCTCTTCCAGCTGATAGAAATGCCTGTGCTGCATGCTGCAAATGCAGATAACTTTGCATCACTTTCCCTTACTGCATCAAAAAGCTTCTCAGCCCTTTTCACAGCTGCTCTGGTGTACTTAAGAAGATACCTGCAGAAGAGGCTTACAACCAGTCGCAGACATATGTGAATGTCCCATATGTCAGCCTGGCAGCCAGATGTGACACATGTGCAGAACCTGAGGGAACTCTGACAACAAATCATGTTTTGCATTCTCCTTTCTGACTCCAAAATGGATGCAGACATCTCCTAGAGTGCAGATTTACTGAGGTTTTATAAAGAAAATCTTTCAGCTCTATCTGGCAGGGTATATTCCATGTGTCATATGCAGGAGGGGAAGCTGTGCTGGCTGCTTGGCACTGCCCTTCAGAACTAGGCAAAGGAACTGTACTCAGCAGTGTGATGGAGAAACATACACAGTGGGAGTGCCCACTGAGATGAATGTAGCCCTCACATTTATGTGTCCTTGCTCTAGTAATCAGGATGAGAGAATGTGGGGATCAGAAGAGCTTGCATAGATTTCATCCCACACCCCAGATGTGGCATGTGGGCAGCATACACCATACACATACAGCATAAGTCTATCACAGACCTGCAGTCATGCAGGTCTCACTGCAGGCAGCAGCAAGTCCTTTTCTTGGTTATATGGTTCCCTTCCTCATGTGCATCCACAATCACCTTCCTTTTCCACTTTGTTCCCAGTGAGTCAGAGATGGAGCTCCTTTAAGAAACTGATCTTGCTTCAGAAGCTCTTAATTTTAACTTTTACTTTGGCACTGTAACTCCAGAACTGTCTGGAAGATCTGAACAGCAGTGAATGCCTGGGACAGACCATCTCTGTTGATTATATCCTACTCCTTGGCTATAAAATAAAAAGCACCACTTCAGGTCCATTTTTACATTAACTTTGGCTGGAAGAAAAGGCCACTTTCCTGGGAATATTTCCCAAGCAGGCAGAAAATTGCTTGAGCAATAATCTCACTTTAAAAGCTATCTTCTAAGACAGAAATTAAGTGAGATCAGTTTTGAGGCCACAGCCAGTAAAAAGGCATAAGAGAGATGAAGACAGCAAAGCTTTAAGAAAAGTGCTAAAGTATGAACACTTGTGACCTCATTCTCTCCCATGTATTTAATGATGTTTCACCTTTGTTGGTCTGGACGAACCATCAGCAGGATAGTTCATCTGAAATGGGGAGCTGTCAGTTCAGATATGAAATCGGGCATTTGGCTGGAAAAGACCTTATCATAGCTGTGGAAAACTGTCCTAGAGAACCATTACCTTGGTGCTTAAGCTGAAGGAAGCATTATACAAGGGAAGTGTTGTTGCATAAAGTATAGGCTTTAAAGAAAATTGGCTCTCAATCCTTTCTGTTTTAAAATGATTGCTAATTTAATTCCAAGAAGAATGTGGTATAATGAGCTGGTCAGGGAAACTTCATCTCTGCAAACAGGTGATTCTGGCATTAAATATATGACAGCTTTTCTTCCTCCACTTTTCAGCTAAGGGCACTCTTATTCAGCATTTTAGTTGAAAGTGATAATGTCCTTTTTCATAGAAGTGAGTGGAGAAAAGAAGGGTAAACCAACTTAGATCAGGCCAACTGACAGAGTGGGAGAGCTCTGAGGTGCTGCTGCCAGTGGAGATGGACCTAAAGCCTAGCACTGTTGGGGACAATTTGATTTTACAGGACAGAGATGTTAGCACTTTCTCATTTTAATTGGAAGAAAAAGACCATAGCATATTTTAGGTTGGAAAATACCTTCAAGATTATTGAGTCCAACTGTAAACATAACACTGCCAGTGTTCTTCTTTCAGTGAATATTTTTTCCCTAATACCCAACGTAAATCTCCTCTGACACAACTGGAGGCTATTTCCTCTTGTCCTATCACTTGTTACATGGGAGAAGAGACTGACCCCTACCTTGCTACAACCTCCTTTCAGGTAGTTGTAGGAGAGTGATAAGGTTTCCCCTGAGCCTCCTTTTCTTGAGTCTAAATAACACCAGTTCCCTCAGCTGCTCCTTATATGATTTGTTAGTGTCCTACAATCTGAGAAATCAGCTCGTTTCACTACAGCTGAACAATTCAGATACTTTTTGTTTCTGTTCTTCTCAACTGCAAATCACAACACACTCTGATAAATACAGATGATGATTCGTTATAGTCTTATTTGTGGGGGGCATTGAGGCACCAGGGTATGCACTGATGTGCTTTCAAAAGGGGTCTGTGGCTTTTATATGGGGTGTTGAATGGTAACCTCCATCATCACTACTCTACTCTTTCCTCCCAAATGGTGTTTAAACATGTATACACACGATCAGATAGAAATAAATAGATGCAGCACATGGTGATGCTTGATGAGCTGCAGACTAACTCATATTTTTTCTGTCTGAGGGATCTGGTTGTGTTCGTGCCCAGGACAGCAGAGACCAGCTGAGCATCCCAACCAGACAGCCAGCAAGATACAAAGTTCATAAATGGAGCAGGAAGGAGAATATCTGCTTTAAACAGAGCAAATACAGCACTGAGTAGCCAGCAGCCTGCCCCAAAATGACACAAGGGTTTCTTAATCCCACCTTTTAGAAAGTCAGGAGAACAGGGGATGTGATGGCTCACAGAAACAAGAAGCCTACTTAAACTGCACTGGAACATTTCTGCATGAGGCAGCATTGCAAAGTGTGCTCACTTGCTGTGTGATCTCAGCAAAAGCCCAGGGCTCCCTCCCATAGCTCTGCACTGCACCAGCACTGTGCTGGTTGTCTGGCCTCTCACCATTCATCCAAGCAAGACCTAGGTAAACATCTTCTGGCGTACAGCTTTGCAGGCGAGCAAATCTGAGCACATTTGTAAAGTAATTAACTTCTTTGCAAATTGCTGAGATTTGCTTCTCTAATCATAAACCACAATAAAATACAAATATCACTGCCTTTCTCATTACAGAAATGACCCTGTTGCTATCCACACTGTTGTCATTCTGCTAAGCTAGGCTATAACAATTAGAATTTAGTGTCATAGTCATCATTCTTAATCCACACCTCTGAAAGTAAACTGCTTTGGACAGATCCCCAGCTTCAATGAGACTGTTGTAAGACTGAAGCATTGTGTTCAAAGAGTGAGAAAGAGCAGAAATTTCTCTGCTGGCTTCAAAAACAAGTGGCCCTTCCTTAGTAGTAACTAACACTGACCAATAATTTATTCTCAGACTTGACTGTCTATTATCACAAGAATCCAGCAAAGGGAATCTCCAGCTTGGAGATATCAATAAAAAGCACTCAGGTAAAGCAGTATCTTACCAAAAGCAAAATACAGTGTGAATCCACTGGCTTTATTGAATGTAAACAAGAATAACAATCAGGTTAAAGGGAACTGATGGAAAAGGTTGCTATGAAAAATTTGAACTAGTTTTCAACCTTTCATAAAGTTTTCTATCGTAAGACTTCATTTAAGAGTTATCTTTATGGAAAATGGTTGATTTAAAAACTTACATAAAGCTTTTGTATTTATATGCCAGTTGCCTAGTAAGGAGCAGAATTACTAAAATGTGATCTCCATGTGATTTCTTGTGGGTCAGTTTTTGCCATGCTTATTCCCAAGGAATACAGCTTATCTGCTTTCACTGAATATTGAGTTACACAAAGTTAATAAAATTCTTTGGTTTCTTCTCACACAGTCTTAAAAGCAAGGTTCCTACTTATGTTCTGCCCTTTGTACTTCTTCAAATCCATGCTCTGTCAGTCAAAAAAGAATCCTTCATATGAAAAGACGATGCAACATGTATGATTTAAATTGCATGACCATGGCAGAATGGAGTTCTTAAATTGAATTTTACACTCTGAGCTATATCCTCAGCATGGGGTCATTTCCAGTTTGCATCATGTCAGAACTATACCGTTGAAACTGTTGTTTTCCTAGCCACACACATCTTTTCAAAATATGACTTCTCTTGCCTCTGAGTTTGGGGAATAATGGTATGGAGTTTGGGCTTCTTGTGTCCTACAGCTGGAGCCAGTATCCTCCCCCCCTCTTTGTTTCCTTCCAAGTTTTATTTAAATTCCACCTAAGAAACCAAGATCTGAAAAGCATTGACTTCTGGAAAATTTCATGGGGATCAGAGGGAGAGTGGGTTGTTACTGAACAGATAAATAAAAAAGGAAATAATCCACATATTACTTACCCTATATTGTGCAGAATAGTCCCATTGGGTCTCAATCAATACAGGCAAAGTTCAAGAGAATAACAATATTTTGAAGAGAGTGAAACAGTTGTAAAAGTAGAAAAGCTACTAAGCATTACTACTGGATATAGGATACCCATACATGTATAGATTAAATCAATAAGCACCTTTAAAAATCAACTAGAACATTGTCACCAATTACAGCAGACCAGATGTTCAGGCAGACAAGCATAAAAACTGCCACAGAAAGCTTTGCAGAATGTTAGCAAGGGTATATTGTATCAAAGTCCTTATGCACATGTTAAAATACATGTACTTACTAAAACCATTGCTAAATGAAAGGTGAGTCACCATGTATATACCAAGATTTAAGCAAATAACCTCCTGTTTTTACTGATACAGTTCAAGAGCATGTGATTCCAATGAGAAAGGATTCAGCATTTCAGGCCTCTATTCAGACATGAGTCTCACCTCTTTACTCTTCTACCACAGAGACATAGTGAGATGAAAATGATAGCTGGGAAATGGTTTTGGTTAGGTACAGTGTCATCTTTTATTTCATGAGACTTAGTTCTGATCAAAATCCTCTGGAAATGAATGGTAATGAAAGATCTGAAGAAAAATGGGTGTCCAAAACTCACTTCACACTTCTAGAGATTTTCAGATTGCAGTGTTAACTTAATCTCATCTAAACTTTGGAAAAAAAAAAGAAAAAAGATAGGTAATGGAGAGAATAAACTATAGAGTTGTCAGTCTTCACAATCATTCCTGCCAGATTTACTATGCCAGTTAACCACAGTTGCACACGTCTACTTCACTGTGATAAAAGTCTTTTTTGAAATGTACTGACTGCACACTCTCAGTGCCTGGCACTGTAATTAACTAAAGATTTATTAATTTATCAAGACTCCTGAAATGAGCATGTCTAATTGCCCTTCTTTATTAATACATTCAAGAATGTTTAACATTTTACTGCCATTTAAACAAGAGTTCTAATAAGATACCGTATCAGTTAATGGTCCTGTTAAAAGTCAGCTGGTATCTTTACAATAACGAGAGAACTCTTTGTTGCACACAAACCATGGAGCAACCATAAAGTTTGTATTTTGTTAGGAAAGATGCATTGCAATGATATACTGAAAAGATTTTAATAAGCGTCTCCCACAAGATACTCCTTCCTAGAGAGGATTAGTTTGGGTCTTGCACAGGAAAGAAGAATGAAGGAATAGGAATCTCACTAGTGTATTTGTGCTTTAAAAGCAATACGCTTTTCCAAAGCCCTAGGATGTAAATGCACTACACTGCACTGTTTTTGTTTGGCTCTTGAAATGTATTGATCTTACCGTTCCCATTCTATTTTACTGGGTTTGTTTTTTTTCTGGGATGGTCATCAGTTTGAACCAGTTGGGATTAATATACATTACCAACCCTGTGCTTCTCATGATGTTCCTCACCTCTTGAAGTGTGACACAATCCACAGCTGGGTGAAAACTAGTGCTGAAAAGACTTAGTCAGAACTGGTAACTCACATCCTATGGTTAGAACAAGACTCAATAAGTCATTTGAACTAAATAAGTCCTGTTTTGGAGCTGAAAATAACAGCACAAAAGCACAAACAGGGAATGTTGTTATTTTGAAACCAAATTTTACTGTAAGTGGACTGGTTTCCATCCAGCTTTCATTAGGATGCTTCTAAGCCTGAGACTTGATGCTGATACTGGTATAGTTGAATAGCTGACTACAGAGTCAGTTAAAACACTGGCCTGTGATTTGAACACACCATAAATGCTCTGCATTGTTTTAGATTGGGACTTACCAGGACACCCTCCAAGTAACCTGACTGAGTGATGCATGATGATTTAGCAAACTCTTTTTATTTTATTTCAG
Source organism: Corythornis vintsioides (assembly GCA_025447755.1). NCBI lineage: Eukaryota > Metazoa > Chordata > Aves > Coraciiformes > Alcedinidae > Corythornis > Corythornis vintsioides. The sequence continues at coordinate 153,947 of JAOEGS010002129.1, forward strand.
TATTGGCTAATAAACTAATACTTTTACTTACTGAAAGAATTGCTATAAACTTTATATGTTTAATGCATTAAGCCAATTGAATTATTTTTATTTCCTTTATGAACAGGTCACATAAATTTTGAGAATCCACTGAACACCGAAGTGCTCCACACAATAAAATGGGCCATGACTTGCTAACTGTGGCATAGTGGATAGTGTATTCAAAAACCACCAGACATCAAGAGCTACCATTTTGACTGCTATAATCCCCTACAGTGTTATCTTCAGAAAAGGTAATTTTTAATACTGGCTCCTCCCCTTCTCCTTTTCTTTTTCTGGTTTCATGTAGATTCTTTTCACAGGGCAATAGCACAGACAGGCTAGCAGATAAACAAAGGAGGTAATTCTTAGAAGGTCCTTACTCCTTAAAACAACTGTTGCAAGAATCCCACAGATAGACTGTTAGACTTTTACCTGGAAATGTGTATTGTTCCCCAAGGTGCACACAAAACTCAGGATCTTTGTTGTCAGAGTTCTTCTGCTTTTTCATATGTGTTCTAGTCCCTTCCAAATTGATAAAATGTGCCCCAATTATTTAAAAAACAAACAAAAACCCACAAAGATAACAGCAATAGCAAACAAACTTTCAACAGTTATTCAAAGGAATTGCAGTTCAGGTGTTGAGGCAGGTCTAGGCACCAACACCTTGAGCCAAGAGATTTCACCATCATAAATCTTTCCTTCTGGTATTGTGTAAAGTAAGGATCACCTTGTTCTACAGGCAGAAGGTTTATATACTGTGATTTAGGTGTGATTTAGGTCTCAGTTCCATAAATGAGGCAACCCCTTGTCAAGTTGTTTCTTAAATACCAGCAGAAGAATGAGAGTTTCAGTCTGTCTACTACCTCATGAGATTATCAATGTATTTCAAAACTATTAAAATTCTAGATCCTATTAAAATTCTGGGGATTTTTAAGTGCTGATGGGAAGAAATTCTTTACTGAGAGAGTGGAAGGTGGTAGAGTCATCATCCCTGGAGGTGTTTAAAAAATTAGTAGATGAAACTTGAGGCTCTGGTCTAGTGGTTAAAGAGATGTTAGGATGAAGGTTGGACTTGATGATCCCAGAGGTTCTTTCCAACCATAATGATTCTATGATTCTAAGGGTAGGGATTTTTCTGCTTTCAGGTGCTGCAGCTCCTCCTAATACTCAAATTTTACTGCAAACTCAGAACCTGGCATTTTTAATGTAAGTATAAATGCAACTTCAGTATGTCACAAAACACCTGAAATTTCTAAAAGCACCATAACATTATGAGACTTCTACAGAAAATAAACAAATAAATAAATAAATCTTTGTTCCTCTGTGAATCCCTAAACATCCTCCCTGCCTATGACTCTCTTGTAGATTCAAGCCCACAAGACTTCAGCATGCAAAGTATTTTGGTTTCAACACAACCAGCTGCACTCTTGCTGCTTAAAGAGGAAAACAGGAAAGAGCTATTTGGTGTCTTTCAGGCAGAAGCATTTAGCTTGAGCTCATGGAAGACAGTGGATTTTTGCTCTTTCCAGAGTCTCTGTGATATGAAACCACTTCCTCTTATACCACAAACTGAATGGCCCCTTGTAGGGGCAAACCTCAGAATTACAGGGAGTATCTCCAACCCTGCCCACTTGTTCTTTACATAGCCATTTCTGAACCAGCAATACCAGAGCAGCTGGTTCTGAATAGCAAAATCAGGACAAATTGTACTTAGTTATGGATTCCTGGCTCAGAGAACACATGCATGCTTGCAGGGCTGTGATCTTATTGACTTCATGGAGACATGGTGGGCTGGCTCCTATGACTGGAAAGTTGGAATGGAAGGATACGGACTCTTTAGAAAAGGTCTATGCAAACCTTATGAACCCCCACATGGCAGGCGGGTTGCAACTTGATGATCTTTAATATCCTTCCAATCCAAACCATTCTATGACTTTGATGATTCTATGATTCTGTCATTCTAAGAATTTTGGTCAGGAGAGCACATTCTGGAGGAAAAGATGTAGAGAAGCCTGAAAGAGATAGTGGTTTGCTTAGAGTCACTGAGTAAATCTATCGTTCATAGACCAGTCTGATTCTGGTGCATCATTCAACAGACCACACTTCCATAGCCCGCACTGTGTGCTCAGAGACCCTGTAGTAGGTAGGTACCATCTGGTAAAGGGGTGCGATCTTATTAAACTATTTCTCAAGTGCTATATTAAGGTTACAGGACTACAAGGGCATGCACAGGGCAGAGCCACTTCTGGGTCACCCGAATTTGCCCTAGAGAAGCCATGTAGGAAGGCAGCCATGACCATAAATATTGCTTTAAGACCCTCTGGATTCCCTCCAGGATCTGTGTTAGCTACTGCTGCCTGGACATGAGAATTTTATTCCTCTCCTCCCTATTCTCCTTCTTAAACAGTGATGCTCCCAGTGATGGTTTTAGGACACTGCATATAACTAACTGTTGTGCCAGGAGTCAGAACGTCCTGACTCTGGCTGTAATGCAGGCTCCCATCAGACAGCGTCATTTGTGTGTGGTTAACATGGACAGAGAAATGCTCTTCTCTCAGAGCTAAAAAGACACAGCCAGATCATTAATTATTTCCATTCCTTCAGAAAATTCACAGAGAAATAAATAGTCATGGAAGCTCATGCCAGAGCTCGGACCGCACATAGCAGAAGACACTCCATTTCTTGTGAGCTCATCCCCTCAGGGACTCTAAAGTTCCTTTCATGAGCATGACAATTAATACCCTGCAGACAGGATGAATATTGATAGATTCTGTGTCCTCAGTGAGTGAGTGAAATCTTTCTTTCCCCCTATCCTCATATAATTTAAGATCTCCAATTTTACATTTTTTTCCCCTGCTAGACATACTTTTTCAGCTTCATTTATGCAGTCAAGGGTTTGTTCCAAAGTAGCCTCTCCTCCCCACCTCCTTCTCTCCCTGCTCACTTCACTGTGAGTAGGATCTCACTGTCTAAGGTAGAAATCACTGAAGAGCCTTAAGAGTTCCCATTTCTTGTCCTCCTTCTGTTCTGATGCACTGATTATCCTTTTGTTGAATCAATAGTCCATCTGCTTTTAAGAGTTTTCTAGCATTTTGATACTGAATTAAAACAGAGAATCAATTCTCAGTTAATTTCCCCAACCAAACAATTTATATCTCTCTTCTGATCTGCCGTCATGTGAATTATATAATACTGACATACTGTGAGACCTCCCCAGACAAAGTAAGCACTTCTGAAATGCTGAATTACCCTCTTTATTAGCAACTCTCAAATGTGACAAATCAGAAGATTTATTTTATAATGTTGCATAGTCCTTGGTTGAACTTGTTAAAACTCCCAGCTATTGTAATGCAGTAAATCGTTAATTAACAAAGGGTTTTGCTTTGTTTTTAATGGACTTTGGGGATACATTTCAGATTTAGATTAAGATTAGTGCAAAAACAGAGCTCTCCTTAATTATTTCAAATGGAGTGTTATACTAATAGTAAACAATTAGTCCTTTCCTGACTGAAAATTAATGTTCTATAAATAATTACAAAATCAAGCTGCTATGTGAATCCCAAAAGGAGCTGACAGACTTAGTGGCTAACCCACAAGAAAGAAGCATGGATCTTTTCCATGGTCTCACACTTTGTTAAAATTAAGCATACTCTGCTGTTTTTCTAGGTTTTTTCTGCTCTGGCTAAAAATAAATAAAAATATCAATATATATCCTGAAGAAGGTATTTTTGAAGTCAAAATTGTGTGGCCTTACGGTTTGCCAATTCTCAGGTCACTTCTCAAATCAAAGCTTAATCAAAATATTAGCAGTCCTCCCAGTGGAGTTTTCTATTTTGTACTCCCTTTTGCAAAGGGAAAACTGGAAACAGAGAAAATGGGATTCACTCAGCTGATCCCAGTTCAAGTTAGCTGAGAAGGTACAAAAGCATTATACATCATGTTCTAGATTACCTAATGCTCTCATTGAAGTCCTAAGATTTAAGATTTATCTCTTTATAGCCTCAACACTTTCATTACTCATTTTGATTTAAATTAGCTTTTTGCAGGACATTGAGGTCTTCAGTGTCTTTCCATGCCCTTACAGATGCCCTCTGCAGTTGGTGGAAAAGGACAGATACCTTTAATGCATACATCAGTGAAAGGTGGCATTTCTAAATTCACAGAGTAAAAGATTTCTCATCACTTTGCTGTCTCTGTGGATGCAGTCCTGAACGTGCACAGCCTTATTTTCAGTGGTGGAAGAGGCAAATCTGCCAGGGGCTGAGTACATCAGCATTTGGCAGTGCTGCTGGGGGTTTTGTTCTGTTCTGCTGCACCACATTGCATGTGTCTAAGGAGCTCCATCACCACCACCATCCCAGTACACACCTCTTACAGAGACACCAATGCTGCTCCAAGATTGAGAAGGTCTCTCTCATTGCATCTCAGAACTATAATTTTGCCATCTCATTTTTTCTACCTTGGGCAACTACCTACTTGGCCTATGTCTTAAGCCTGATCAGCCTTGTGCTGCACACCAGAGTCATAGTAAAATTTGCAAGAGTTGTGCTTTAGTTTCCTAATGCCTGAGTATTTGCACGGGGCCTGTCAAAACCCTGTGATAATCCCCTCCTTCCTTTCTGCTGCAACCTTATTCTGGCATAAAGAAAGATATCAGAGATTCCACAGAGCAGGTGTGACATTTTGTTCCCTGTTATCTTTCTCTATTCAGCCTCCAAGCCCTTCTCAGAAAGGGCAGTGTACCTCATCTCTTGCCTGTGTCTTAGCCAGCTACAAAATCCCTATAGCATCCTACAAACCAGCTCTCTGAAGTGTCCAGAGACCTCTGCAATGGTTCTGATGATTCTTAATGTCCAAGAAGTGACCAAGCCACAAAACAGTTCTTACAGCCCCAAGTCTATGTTGTGGGAGAGAAGACATAACAGACATAACTTTGAATTTGGTGAGCGTGTGTGTTTTTTGATAATGTTCCTGCCAGACTTGTGCTGGTCCTGAAGTCTTCCTCTAAGCCTGAGTTCTCAGGTGAGAGGGAAATAAATTCTATCTGCTCTGTAAGTAAAATAAGATTTCAATTTGGTGTCAGAACTTTAATTAAAACACTTACAGATCAATGTTACTGTGGCAAATTGTCTTCATCACTATTACTATAGGAAGATGAATGTTAGCTGTGAAAACAGGCAAAGTACACTCCCCTAGACTAATGTGTAATTTCATAGCCATTGATTTTTTACTTTGAAAATTCTCCCACAAGCTTCTGGGAATTGGAACTTGTTACAGGTGACCTGGCAGCAGCTTTAGCAATTTTTAAAACTTTTTGTGAATGTGGAAAAGCAGTCATTTTTCCATTCACATTTTTCTATGGCAGGCATGGCCTACAAGCACATACCTCCCAAGTTCTGAAACCCAGACTAATTGTTGCGTAATTGCATTTAATAGAAAATATGTAATCTGCAGCTTTAGTTTCTATGAGATATTGATAAACAACCACTATCTCCTGTTAGAAGACTGAGGATCTAATTCTTCAGTCAGTCTGAATATCATCTTTCTTTTGGGTAATAATGAAAAGTCAGATTGCATAACAGGATAAATTTAATTATTAAAATGAATCTGCTTATGCCAGTGAGATACATTAAAAGAGCACAAAATCTAAGTAACTATTACTGACTTCAGAGCAGATGTGTGATTTAGTATATAACAGGCTCTTTGAAATGGTCACATAACTAAATGGGTAATTTTAATATCAAAATTAACCATTTAAGCCAGATAAATGTTATGATGCTTTTGCTAAATTCTGAATGTTTAAAATCAGGCAGTGAAGCATCTGAGCACCTCACAGTCCCCCAGACATCATGTTCAAATCACTCCTTGGAGAAGCTGCCTTAGCCAGGGCTGTCATTCTCTGCTCTTTGCTCAGCCCAGCCCATCTTTTCCTCATGTTGAGGTGGAACTTCCTGTGTTTCAGCTTGCTTAGACTGGATAACATATGGAAAAGTTTCAGGACAGAGGTCAGGGTGAGGGCCAAGGCTATCAGGGGCAGCTGGACCTTGGTACAAAGTCTGCAAAGGCAGTGGCCCAGCTCTTCAGTCACCTCATACCACAAGCCCTCATGCCACAATGAGATAATTGTGCATCTACATACACTACAATACATCTACTCATACATACAATACATCTACTCAAAGGCCTACCCTAGCATATCTGAGCTTCATGGTAACTGCATTTGTCTAAGATCTGAGTTAAATCCATTAAGAGAAAAAGCCTATACCAGTATAGCTGTGATCAAGAGACTGGCCCAGCTGGCTACAGGTAGGTGGGAAGACAGCCTGGTGGGTTTGCAGTTGTCCAGCAACATCCAGCATTATCTAAGACCCACAACCAATTAAAGCAACTGTGTATACACACTAGACATGCAATTGCATCAATCTCATCCATTGGCTGTATTTACATACTTAACGTCACTGGCAATTTTTTCCTTCTGCTGTGGAGTTGTCAAAGACATCCTATCCATCAGTGAAAATGTGAGGACTTGATTCCATCTACTGCATGCATGGCCTTGGGGCAGTGATGAGCAGAAAACCAGTGTGGTTTGATTAACCCAGTTCCTGTCTACATGGTCAGCTGAGTCCCCTTCATGAGCAAACACAAGCCAGCTGCTTCTTGTGTTGTTATACATTTAGATTTGCCTCTATTATACAATAAATGAGAAATCAAGGGTAAACAAGAAGGTGAGGGGTCTATTAAGCTCCTTTACGGTGACTACTGCCGCTACTGGCATTTCCTTTGACTTTTGACCTTCCTTGATGCAAAGGCTCTGCTCTCCTTGCAGCTTAAGCTGCGGCTTTCTCTGAAGTACAGGGGCTGTAATGTGATACCTGCGGATATGGAACATAGGGTAATTAAGTTGTTTGTTGATTTTGGATCTGCCCTTACCAATGTGTAGCTATGTCCCTAGGAAACCAGTGTTTTCTTGCTGAGGAAGTGCCAAACAGTGGTGCATAAAATCACCAAAGCTCCTAGTCTTTAATGTTCCATGCTTCTTCATTGCTAATCGAATAAAGTTAGAGTGTTTGGCAAAGAACACATGAACAAAGAACACAAGGCAGGAAACAAGCATTTATAAATTGGTTGATACAGTGAGGACTTCCTTTCTAATTATAAATGCCCAAGGTATCAGAGAATTACTCAGTCTTACAAGAGCGAGGGCAGATGAAATACACTTGTCCGAATATCAGTGTCTCCTAAAAAAGGTCATTCTGCGCCCGAAACTCTGCTAATGCTACTAACCAGTTCTCCACTGACTACAAGCCTAACCTGATGTCTGACCTTTTAGTTACAGTTCAGTGAGATTAATCCTCCCTTATATTATGAGCAATTTTCAGTAGTATGGTTTTTTTTGTTGTTAAGTGATTTCATATCTTCAGTGCTCCACACACCTATGGATCTTCCATGAAAGATTATTCCAGCATTTTCCACATCTCCTGGCTCCCCATCTTGTGGCCCAAACATCCTCGTCACCTCCCTTTTTCAGTTCAGTGGATATAAGGCATTACTGATGCCCTTCATCTCTTCTGCTCATTTCCTTGCTCTTCTACACTCTAGCTCACTTTCTATGTCATGCTTATTCTATGTCTGTCAGAATTTTTTTCTAGAGGACTTTGATAAACAGATCATTGGGAAGTCATAATGGGTGTAAACTCAGGAATGGGGTAATCTGGCCCTCTCTTACTTCCGATTCCAAGGCCTGGACTGAATCATCAACATAATCCTTTCAGTCTGATATCTCTAATATTTAGTGGCACATGAGGATTTCTACCCACTTTAATCAGGATCCTGTGGGGCTCAAAATAAATTAACTACAGGTATCAGACATAATAGAAGCAGTGAACTTTTCTGACTCTGCCAGTGTGATCCAAGAAATTCAAGTCCTGCTTTTGAGGCACAGAACTAGAAGAAATTGTAGTTTTTCTAATTGCACCTGGAAGCAAACATTACTGCTGGGAAAGTTAGACAGACTGGAATCTTCCCAGTATTGGATGTGGCAGTTCCAAAGACACTGGAATCTGACAGTATGCTTTAGTGTGCTTTGAAAGAAGCACAAGGACTACTGGAAACTGCTAAAATGAGACTGCTGAGAATGAACAGTCCTTCTCTGATGACAAAGTTGACTCGCCTTATATTTCAAGGAAAATTTAACCACCTAGGACTTCATTTGGAAACATGTAAATGGAGATTTCCTGAGATTTCCATTCTACCCTTTCTTAAGCCATTCTTACACATTTTGTCCTATGATTATTCTCTATAATCTGAAGACTCACCAGTGGAAAGGTACAGGTCTCTCCCTTGGTTTGATTTTCAGAGAGCTATAGTACACCCTTGAGAAGGCCATCTCCCTCAACTGTAGCAGCTCCAGAGTTAAAATATTTTAGTCTAGATTCTCAATTAAGTAAATAAAACTGGGTGGAGGAGTCTTTTGGAGTTTATTAGTCTGTGTCATGTGCACGAGAAATTTTCTCAGTTTTTAATCCAGAATTAACTTCAGGGTGTTTGTAAGGTACGTGTATCTGGAAAAAAAAATATAGTCTGAGTTTGAATTTCTGCTTTTCTTAACAGGGACTTCTACAAGTGCACCCACCTATAAGGAATCAATAGCTGCCAACTGGTTAATGTGACTGAGTGAAGGTCGAACAGGCTGTTGATGTGTGTGATTAATTGTGGAGGGTCAGCTCAAGCGTATTCTGCAACTGGGTAAAGGTGGCACTAATGCAAATTGGTCAACTGGGAATAAACACCATTAATTCCATACGACATGTCAGATAAACAGCCTATGGAGAGGTATGTATTTACAAAGCATTGAAAGACTACCTTGTGTAGAGTTTATCCTGAGATAGCAATAAAAATAATCAATTTGGATTTAAACATGTTCCCCAAGATATGATGAACCAATTGAGATGAATGGTTAAGCCATGTACGTGCAAGTTTGCCTGAAGCATCCTAACACTATCAGTCAGCCGTAACCGCCACTGTGAAGAGCAAGGTTTGTACTGTATGCTTGGCTATCAGTGAAATTTTTGTTCCACAAAAAGCAGAGGTGTTCCAGAAAAATATTAGTGCCAGGTGGGACCAAAAGTAAAAAAAAAAACACCAAATCATTCACAGGACTGAATGCCCACATCCACCCATTCCCAGAGTGACTTATAGTGGAGGTACTGGACCACTACATTTGCTAGGAAGGATGATTTATCTGGGATTATCTTGTCCACTCCTTCTCCTACCAATGAATCTCCATCTTAGATGAAAGACAGGCAGGTCTTGCTTGGGACGTGTCAATGACAGCAGCTGAACATGTTACTGGACTCCCAGATTAGTAGGCACCTACCATATTTTCAAGTTCCCCCAAAACCCTCTAACATTTTAATGTAAAACTTAGTTTTCACTAACACAAAATTGAGTTCTACAAAAATAGCAACTCGTAGTAGGAAAATCCTCATCATTTCTATACACAAAGACAAATTCTGGGAAAGACAATCTTAGGACCTCTCCATCTCACTTTTGTCCTTTTCTTCTGCACCCATACAATGTCCAGGACACAGCCACTTAGTCATGGTTAGAACTGTTAAGTACATATCAATTAGCAAAAATAATAGTTTCCCATGAGTAATAAAATCTCTGCTGCAGTGTGCTTATAATAATGTAATTAGTGTAATTCTGGTGGAGGTCTCTTGGCTTGGAACAAGTAATAAATTGAGACCTAGCAGTGGTGTCTTTTATACAACTTTCTTTTATTAATATCCCTTGCTTTACCTGAATTATCCTGCTTTTCAGGGACCTAACAAATATTTAAAATGCAAATCCAGCTCTCTATAACTATCCATGTAATAATGAAGCCAAATTTGCAACTAAAAATTCCCATACAGTTGATCACGACCATCATACAACCAAAGACCAGGAACATCAAGGAACATGTCTAGCACTTTCCTTTGGTACCAAACTATCAACATATTTCAGTTGGGAGGGGAATGATTTGTCATGATGTTGTTGTATCTATGGGAAATTACATGTTCTTTCTCTGTCCTGAGAACAGATGTTTCTGAAAGGACAAATGATGTTTCACTTGCTCTAGGAAAATATGGCAGTGCTAGATAGGATAGTAACTGCAGATACTTGACTGTATCTCATCCCCCTCATCACATTAAAAATGAAAGAACTAGTTCCTTTCTGAAACATATTCTTGCCTGTGTTTATAATCAAGAGTGTATATAAGAAATAGTGTTTACTCAATTCTGAATTGAAAAATACTGCATTTACCTTTTTACTCTATTTTCCAAAGGGCTGAGCTCGCATATTTTATTTACCTCCATGCCAGTGGTTGAGAATACATTTCTAAAAGCTTTCAAGGAGAAAATAAGGAGGAAATCTTACTAGACATACTAAAGACTCTTCTGTTTCCTGTACAAAGAGGAAGTCTGAAATATTCTGAATTCCAAGAAACAGATAAAATAAAATTGTCACCTCAGCTGACCAGAGGTACAAGAATGAGATTCCTCTTCCTTAACTCTGCCTGTGATATGAGTTTCCATCTAATCAGAGTGTCCATGTTCTCTTTATGGGAAGTTTAAGGAGTAACCAATGTGGGTAAGCACTTTAGGAAGTGCTCTAGATTCCCCGAACTCTGCTGACAGCTCTTCACTGATTGTAAAGGCAGCACAGGTGACTAGCTCAGATATAAATGCCTGCACTGCAGACAACAACTTTAAGCAGATAAATCTGTCCTTGGAAGGACATACTCCCCTGAGGCCCTGTGCTTCTGGGAAGGAAAGGGATAGTTAAGATCTGTGCCATCAAACTTTCTTCATTTTGGAGCACTTAAAATAGCTGCATCTTCTGGAGGTTAAGATCTTGAGAGGCAGCTGAGAAATGGTCATGACTTTATCACACTGCTCTCTACAAGTCCTGACCATGTTTTGGATCGGAATAGGGGAGATGGGAATTGGACAGAGAGGGGACATGAGGTTTGGGATGGGGATGCATAGCTGGAGGAGTTAAAGTAGGGAGCCCCAAGGCTGGGTTCTGGTTGAAAAAGAGGGAAGAGAATATTTGGAAGAAGATAGGAGCTGAAAGGATGGGTGGAATCAGAGGCAGAACATAAGGTAAACCCAGGGAATGGACTGCCAGAGGAAGAATGTGAGACCTTGATGCCTCCATAGTAATTGGGAGTCCTGACTTCTTGCTTGAGACTTCTCTCACTGGCTAAATAAATAAATAGAAGTTTGGCTTTATTATTGCTTCAATCAGAATTATGTAGCATTCCTAGAGGAGTAACTCCTGGAGATCCACAGCACCCGTCTGCGGGGCGAACAGCCAGCACTTCCCAAATATACATGGTAAACCAATGTCTGTTATGTTTCATCTCACAAGAAATCTCCCTATGAAACTCGCATATGTCACCACTGATCCCTCCCGTCCCCTCCTCTTTCATTGTCATTGCTGGGATTTGTCTTTTTTTGTGTCTGGTTGGTTCAAAACTACAAACTGAAGTTGTGCTGCACATTAACGACTGCAAAAGCCAACAGCAACCACCGTGGCTGTTCCCACTCCAAAATTAAGGAGAGCTTGCCATCTAGAGGGCAAGCCAGACAGAAATGTTGCTATATGGTGGGGAGCAGCTTTCAATTTGAATACAGGCAGTTCAGTATTACAAATTGGGCAGCAGGACAATGACAGACTTACACCAAATAAGGAAGAGGGCTAGTGGTTTCTGTCTGAGTCTGGGAGGAATAGTCATTTTCTTATCTAAATTGTGCAAGCTGAAATAGCCGACAGTTTAATTAAGCTCAGCAGATCAATAGCATTCACATTCAGCAAAATTAAAAAACCTTGCCAGAGACGTATCTGGGCCAGTCTGCTCCACTATGCACACAAGCAGAGCTGGGATGATAACCAGTAGTGAGTACAACTTTTTTTCAATGCAATTGGGTGATCATTGCAATTTTCTGCTGAACCCCAAATCTTCATCCCATAAGAGTGAACATTTTTCATTTTTACACCCAGATTACACAGTAAATTAATTACTACTCTCCAGTCCTACTCCTTTCCCAGTACATTTCCTTCATGACAGATGTTAAAATGTGTCTCTTGTTTTCCTGGGAGGACTATGGAGTTTTCCCCCCTTTCCTTTGTTCCCTTTTTCCCTTCTGATGCCTCACTTGTAAATATTTCTCCCTCCCACTCACCGTTTCCAGGATCCTCTGGAGCACAGACAGAGCTAGGAGCAGACTCCATACAACACACCATTAAACATCATGAGCCCCATGCTGAATTTGTGTCACAGGTCTGAAACTTGGGGATGGTGGCTCAAGTTAGGCTGCAAGGCAGGTGAGATACACAGAACTGCTGAACAAATATTTCTTTTGTAAGCTACCTCTAAGTGTTTATAAATGATGGCAAAGGCAACCACAAGTCAGAGACCACCCCAAACGTTTCATGATTTTGAATGCTTGTTTTTATCATGTCAGGCACTTGAACACCAGCGTATTAGGAAGGCAGGTTCGCACACCAGCAGAAAACCAGTTCTTCATATAAGTTTCATCTGCTCTCCTACTCATCCCTCTGAGGTTTTAATCTTCTGATTTTTCAAACTTTGTTTTCACTATGTCTCTTGGCTCAATAGGCTTGACCTGTGTAGTACTAATGAAACCATCTGGTGGGTCAACCTGTCACTTTACATGCCATTCCAGGCTCTGATCGCATGAGATCATACAGGCAAAGCAGCTACAGGCCTCACAGCAGTGCCCTCATGTGATCTTAGGAGACAGCTAAGCTACAGGAGAAGTTCTTTTGCTGGATGAGACGCTAAGCTGCTGTTGTGAGCGCTTGTGACCCCTGAAGATCACAGACTGCTTTCTCTAACAAAAAAAAAGCTTAACTTAGAGGTTCCATTTCTCATTGGAGAAATGTAAATTTTGCCTCCATTTGCCCTTCACTTTCAAATAACACAGTAAACTTACTTCTGAAGTGCATCCAAGGCCTCCTCTAGCTTATAAAATGTGTCCAGGGACAAGTAAATGAGATAACAATATAGCTATTTAGATCTTTTCCAAACGTTCCTTTTGAGCTGGGGTGCATGAGTGAATTCAGGCAGTTAATCAAGCTACTGATTGTCAGCTAAGCCACAGTAATGGTTGGTGCCTGACGGTGCATGTGTCCTTAGCATAATGCAGCTGCAAAGTAAATTGTGCTAGCTTACACCCTAATGAAAATGAAATCCACTGTAGAGACAGTTTAAACTAACACACTTCTCACTGGGTCAAGCTTAAGGCATGCACATGGTCAGTTAGCAGGTTTCCTATCATAGGCATCTTCAGTAACTCAGTTATTCCCTATCATGTGCTCAGACCTGGGAATTTATCTGTTTGGAATAGTAATGTAAGAGAGGATTAAATTGGCTGAAACTGCTCTGCTTAAAGGGTTCCCACAAGCTTGAGTTATATCTATGCATAGCCTTTACTAGACATGTGGCAAATTCACTGGAAGTCTTTTAAATTAAGATTGAATTTGCCTCTCTAAACATACACAGACATTCAAACAGAAACTATAAACCTGGTGTAGAAAGTTTAGAGTGAGCTTTTTTTCACTCATGTGATGCAGAGGGTCATCCTAGATGGACACAGTTAGCTATTCTCTTTAAACCTGAACTATGAATCTCTGTGGTTTAGTAAGTTATTTTTCACTGCCTGTGCCAACACTCCTTTCCCATCCTCCTGGAATCCTGCCCACTGAAGCTACAAGTCAGTAGAAAAACTATTTGCCATAGGTCTAGGAAAACTGAATGGAAAAACCTAACTGCTTAGCAGAACAAAGCTAAAGCACATCAGCTTCCACTCCCTGATGCACTGGTATGTCGAGTATTAAAGGCATTTGAACCACAATCCCAGCTCAATTCAACTTGTGCATCCTCTCTGCACAACAGAGCAGCGGTTCACAGTTCTTGCTGTGTTGGTGATGTGCTTGAAAGCAACATGTTGGAGCTCCCTAAACCCAAATTCAGGTGATATTATGTCCATCCCATCTATCCATCCTCTGAAGAATTCCCATGTTTAACCCAAAATTGCATTAGAACAGATTATGTAAGAGGCAGCTATTACTTGTCACAGAAATAAGCATTTAAAAAAAAAAAAATGTGCACTAGAAGCTTAGATGGAAAAGTATTCCTATGTCTTGTATTTAAAGGAATTTTGTTATTATTATTAACATATAGTTCATAAAAAAACTATTAAAAAAAACCCCATAAGGTTTACCTTACTAGGATTATGAAGTGAACTTAACTTTTGAGCCTCATCTGGTATTTTGCAATTTTACCCTCCAGCCTCTTTTTTTTTCTAATTGAAACTTCTAGAATATACACTTTCTGTTCAGCTTTTGCAACTTCCTGCATGAATGAAATATCCCCTAACCCTGACCAGAAAACCCTTCCACATCTCTTTCAGAAGTTCGCTTCAGCAAATGTAATATCCTCACCAGAAGGAAACACAAGCTATAAAACATGCTGCAGCCTTCCTTTCTATCTGGCTTGCTTCAGACTTCATTCATAAAAAGAGAGCGAGAGAGACTGAGAAAAAGTGACAGTTGATACAGAAAGTTGTAAAACGTAAACACTCGTCCACAGATGATGCATGGATGGTTAGTGTTGCATATCTCTGGGACAACATATGCCTGTCTTTCACACTTGTCAAATCCTAACGGCCTTTGTTATCAGTGCACAAAGGCTTCCAAATTCCTACCTGCCACTGAAGTTCTTAGAAAATGAGAAACCATAACAGACTGAGAAAAAATAACTGTGATCCTTCCTATCCTGTCACCGCCTGGGTCTCCAGTCCTCTCCTGCAAGTGTAATACTCACCCAGCAGAGCCATTTTACTGATAATCTCAAGACTTGTTAAGTGTTTACATGGTCAGACAGCCAAGCAAATTTCTTAGTCTTCCCAAAGGTTGCAGAGACTTTGGTGACTTTTTTATTTATATCCAACATTAAAACACTGTTAGGTGACAGAAATAGTAATGCTTATAATCATTATTATTGTTTCCACTTTACAAACAGGGAAATGAGGGAATAGCCTTTCTTTTCAGCCCTGCTCAGCACCAGTGAAGTTAAGATTTGCCAAGCGCCCAGAGTCAGGGCAAGGATTAAAGCATTCCAGCCTCCTGGGATACCAAAAAAATGTCACTTTATCCTGAATGTTAAGGCATTATGAGACCTTGCCTACAGCACACTCAAGAGATAGAAGCAGTACCCTTCCCACCTTGCTAGATATATCATTAGTGGGTTGGAAACCCAGAGGTCCTCTTCTCTAAACCTCTCTTCCCTTCTCAGCTCCACATCCATGTCCCTTGCATTTGGATATCCAGTCTCCCAAAAAATCCCCTCTGATCCCTGCCTTAAGTTTTACTCTCCAGCAGCCGGTGGGATTTACATTATTCTGGGGCTCCAAGAGCACGTGAGCATCCAGCCCATGGATGCTGCTGGTGACTCTCCAGATACTTTCTCCTGCTGCTCCCCAGCTATATCTGTCCCCAGCATGGGTGGCCCGGCAGCTCCGAATAGAAAGGCATGCCTGGCACAGGGGACGCGAGCAGGAGCAGTGGCCACCCCCATTAGCTGGTGCAAAGGTTTCCCGCAGCCTGCCGGCCTCTGGAGCTGCATTTGAATGGGCTGTGTGTCAGCAGGCGCCAGGAATTCGAGGAATGTTAAACTGCAGGGCAGTCCACTTTGGAGGATTAAGGCACATGACTCGCAGACAGAGCGATAGCCACTGTGAAGGCCAAACCCCACAAAGAACAGTTTCTTCTCCCACAAGTAAGCACCCGCTGTCCTTGCCAGTGTGAGGAAGCAGGACTTGTCTGTGTGGTGCATAGAGCTTCCTCCTTTCCATTGAGAAAAATGAGAGCATGGTCAGTATCTGGCAGATATCTCTCCCAGAGCAGAAGGCTGGTTTAGGAGATGGGTAGAGATGGGGGAGGTATTTCTTCAATGAATTCAGTTTCCCACTGTGTGTAAAGGTTACTTCCCTCCCATCACCTCGCTGGATCCTGTTGCAAGCTTCCCACTCTGAATGAAAAGCAGAAACTGCATTTCTGAATGAAACCACTTCTTATTTTGCCGTTTGAGGGGCTGTGTGCCCTGCTGAAGCTCAGTTCAGTGCTGAAACCCCCCACGTCTCTGTTGGTGGCTGTTGTAATAGGAGACTGGGACCCCTCTGTGTGTTTTGCTACTACCAGTGTTCGTCTTGCCCCTTGGGCTTTGCACCATGTGCTGTGTTGGAAACCAGGTTCACTTGGTGATGCTGTGCTATGTCCTTTAAACTGCACAGTGGAAAGATAAAGCCCTCTCTCTCTTGGTATCATCCCACAGGCCTGCAGTGTTCTGAGTGGACCTGAGGTCAGATATATGAAGCACACCCTGTATGATCTCCTCCTTGCTCCCAGGTGCTCAAGGGACCCCAGGAACCAGCCCCATGCTCAGCCTTCCTCACACACCACTTGGCATTACTGCCAAGGGCTTCCCAACAAGGAGGAAATCATCTCTCGCCTGATATAGTTCCAAAATCATTAAGGGTGATAGGACACATTTTGGACCAGCAGCAGGTACCAGCATGGGTTTGAAAAGCTCACTCATGTTTGGAGATGACCATGAAGAAAGCAATGCAATCAACCATGGTGATCTCAACTGCAAAGCATTTGAGGGCAAGAGCAACAACTGGGTTGGTTGTTTGGTTTTTTTTCTTTTCTTCTTAATTAAGGAGATAGGTTCCACAGAGCATTTCCATCAAAAAGCACAGTGAACCAAGTGTTCCCAATTCCCATTTGAGAACTACACCTGCATTGCCAGCAGATAGGGGTAGAGGACAGATAGCAAGAGTTCTGAGTGTCTGACGCAGGGAGAAAGGGCACCAAAGTACCCGTGAAATACTAAAGGCCCAATCTAGCTTGTTGTCACACAGCTCAACATTCACCAACCTCAAAGGGATCCTTCACTATTTGTCTCCATGTAAATAAATACCACAAATACTCCTTGCAGATTTTCATTTACAAACACTTAAGTGATAAACAGTCCATTATAATTAAAGCTATACAGAAAGAGTGTAAATTTCACATTCCACCTTTCTTCCCAAGCACTCAGTGTCCACAGCAGAATATCAGCTGGAGTAAAGGCACCGGAAGTTGGCCATAGTTAGCCTTATCTTTGCTATACAGGACTGGACACCTTCATGTTTGTAAGCTAACACCCAGATCTTATTCTTCCTTGAGAATATATGACCATACAGTTTGCCAGATAAGCTACTGCACTTGAAGGTGATAATTTGTGCACAAAGTGTGACAATGCACATTCATGTCTTAAGTTCTACTCACAGATTATTAAAATATTGTTTATGAAGTGTAGGAATGGCTGTGCTGGATCAGACCAAAAGTCCAACATTATGGTTTGCTGTCTTGAACTTTAGGCCCTGAAAGATTGATGGGATTGAGGGTGTAAATTAAGATTTAAGAAACATAATAGAGCAGGTTATGCACAGAATGATCCTTTTCACAACAATTCACAAATAAGAGCCTTCTCGAGATTATGGCATTTGATAGCTGTCACTACTAACCTTCCTCCAGGAGTTATCTAAACTTTTTTTTTTTTTAATCCTTTATGCCATTAGAAAAAAAAAAAGTGATGCTTTCTCTTTTTTTTTTTTTTTTCTTTTTAAATTTAGGACCGTAACTTCACAGCCTTAGGCGGCAAAAAGGAGAAGCAACTAAGAGAACTCAGTGGAGGAGATACTGGCACTGATTGTACCAAAATGCACAAGACAGTGTGGAGGCACAAAGCTGGGCAGCGTTCATAGCCAGGGGATTGACAGAACAAATCTCCATTTGCAGACCCTTAACTTAAGGAGTTAATGGCCCAGCACTATGGACCTGAGGCAGGCAGAAGTTTTGGCTCTATAGGTAGCTTAAGCTTCATGCTCACTGTAAACTACCATAAACCAGAATTGCAACCAGAACTAGTCCTGGTCTTCCTTGCTGCTCACTACATCTTATTTCTGCACTGCTGCCATCATGCCTTGAGGCCAGTATCTGTGGCTATACGATAAACATGATCAGTTAAAATTACCTTTTTTTGCTGTTTCCTGTATAGTTTTAAACTAGCTCACTTCTGAGACTTAGTTGCCTGCAGAGCTGATAAAACCATACTCAGTGATGGCTGTGGGAATGGCAGGAAAAAGTAGAGCTGCTTCTTCTGGTGGCAACAGTGGCTGATGCTAGTTTACAGTGACCCTGGAAACACAGCACTTGGCTCCTGGGCAGTGTCTGCTTGGTGGTGAGCCCTTTGACCAGTTTAATTCACCACAGTTGGATCAGCCCCCTGAGCCAAAATCACCAGCTCTGCCAGCAGTGTGCTGGACGCCACACTGATGGCCATGAGCTCCGAGCAGAGGCGCTCCTGCTTCACCCCTGCTTGCTCCTCTCCAGCAGAGCTTTTTCTCCCATCTTCACAACCACATTTTGAGCAGTTAATATACTTATTAGGAAATAACTGCTCTTTATTGGCACTGAATGAACCTCTTTGCCTGGCTGAGACTTGGGAATGTAACATGTCATTTACAAAGCTGTCCCAAGAGAGCACAGACAGATTACAAAAATATGCCTTGTATTCAGTCCATTTAAATGAGTTAAGATGACAACACAAGGATTAGGCATTGAATTTACATGCTGTATGGTCACACTTAGAAAACTGACAAATTGCTTTGGAAAATGAAATATTTTTACCTTTTCACGGACGGTGCCAAGTGCTCTCCATCAGAAAAACAAAGAAGTAGAAGGAAAATTGCAAATACCAAGATGACCTTTTCTGAGTCAAATTAGTTGCATAGTTTTAAGAACAGTGGTTTACAGGTATACAGGGCATAGTCCCTCTGCTGCAAGTGAGCCAACTCCAAGCTTTGAGATACTAAAAGTAAACAGGCAAATTCACTCCTATTTAAATTTTATCCACCGATGTGAGTTTGGTTTAATAAGTATGGGGATCTGGTTACACAATTGTTCTTGTCCATTAAAAAAAGACCCTCATGCGATAGCTGACTTTTTTAATTTAGCCCATGAACATTTAAAACAATACCCCTCGTATTGCTTCATGCAGTTAAAATACAGTCTTACACACTCGGTGCGCAACCCATGCTGGGCCTGCAGTAATTCAATCTACACCCTCTTTTAGTATGAAATACACCATGTGATGTTATCAGCCTCGAATAACAGCAGTGACACCATGTACCTAATCTCCACACATTTCTCATCAGAAAACAAAACCTAACATGCCCACCCCAATTAGGAAAACAAGCACAGAATGCACAGGGACAGGGTGCTCTGAGCTATGATCCTGATATTTATTTCCAAGAAAAATGGTTACAAGTTAAAAGCAAAGGTTAACTTCTGACTCAAATGCTTGACTTGCTAAAATTTTGGTCCTGGGGCTTTGTCCTTTTTCACAAAAAGTCCAACTCTGATCTCATTCACAGGAGTTTGCACCCATGTAACTTCCCCAGCTTGGTTTGAATTACTCCAGTTGTGATGGTAATGAGAACAGGGTCAGGATAAGGGAAAAGACTGATGGTTCAAACAAAGGGATGGTGAAATGACAGAAGAAAATTATGTCAAAGCTCTCCCCTTTTTTAATGCAGGTTAACAGAAGGGCTGAAAAGCTTCCCCAGCTCCCCCAGTTAAGCAGTGAAAGATCGCAGTGCTGCCACAGTTTAGCTTAGGTATCTTTCTTCTGTTGCATGCAGAAAGTCAAAGAAATGAAAATGAAGATACTTATTTACGAAGAACCTTCAAGAACTGACATGATTGACAGTGTTGTACAGAAAGGTGCCAACTCATGAATCAAATGAATTTCCTCACCACATAGCAGTGAGGAGCAGGTCAGGAGGAGGGCTGGAGCTTGCTGGGGCAACAGCTCCCTCTAATGATGGCTGGAAGCCAGACTCAAGGAAGTAAGGAGAGACCCTTGCTTCAATCTAGGAAATGTGTCGGCAAGATCCAAAGAAAGCAGCTCTCCTCTGAGTAATCTGGTACCCAGATGGAGCTGGCATCTGCATTTACTGGTCACTCTTTACTGACAAGCAGCAATAAACAGTAATTTAACAGGAGGAACAGATTAGGGGTTGAAGTGCTGTAGTCACACATGTGCAGGTTTTTTGCTGCAGCCCTAACAGCTCAAACCCATTATATGCACAACCTAACCATATATAGGTACCAGCATCAAGGCTGCCTGTGCCATTAAAGCCAAGTGCTACTGTAGTTGCATTGAAGGGATGGCCACTGCAGAAGTCAGAGAGGGGCATTTCTGTCCATGTTGTGCTGACAACCACTATTCCAGATTTTTCCTCTTACTGAGGTCTGCGGTTTTGGGGGTTACAATTTAAGGTCTAATGTCACATTACAGGAATCATCAAGAATTTTTTCTGGTGGTCTCAGAAAGAATAGGGCTGACAACAGTTTTTGATCCTTAACTCCCACATAACTTACCACATGCACAAAAAGTTTCTAGTCTTTCTTCACTAATGCCTTTGGGTAGGTTATGGAACTCCATTTGTGGAAGAATTGAAATTCTATTCTCTGGAGCTATCAGGGTTCCCAATAACACAGCACTAGTTACTACTGTTTATGGTAGCAAGTGCTATATGGTGTCCAGCAATCACTTAGATGATCTGGGACCAGCCCACACCCAAAGGAGCTCAGGTGACTAAGTCAATAAACTTTTGTCCTTAAGTTTTGTCCTTAGTCAGGAAAGATAGTTACTTAAGAGCAGTCCACAGTAACTGCACTCCTTAGTCTGGTGCTGAAAGTAACCTGAGCTTAATTTGGTCTGCACTGCTGTAGGTTGAGTAGGGTCCTTTACGCTAAACCAAAGTGGAAGGCAAATGCTGCAGCTCTGATCTGACAGAACATCACACCCACTCATACCCTTTGGACATCCCTCATGTACGGTGCACTGGGAGACCATCCTCTACTCCCAGCTATGGATTATTTTGCAAACTCCCCAAATCAACAAGATCATTCGCCTGCTCTGTTTCCTGAGAAGCTACTGCCTGATTTGGATACTTATGAAATCAAAAGAAGTTAAACATGTCTCTCACCATGGCCTCTATGTTGGACCAAATCTAATTAATACAGGTTTGGGTTCTGTAGAAACTGCAAGAGTGTGCATTTAATTAGAATTAGTAAATTATATAGAGAGAATTTAATGGGGGGATAGAAATGCTTGCTTCTAGGAAGTGTAGAAACTTCTCATTACTATTTAATTGCCAATATTTTTTTTTAACTTGCTGTGTGTTAAAGTGTTTTTTATATCTGCAAAAATGTGCTTAACAAAAAAAATGTACAAATAATCTTTCTAAAAAATGCATATAGGTCTGAAACTGAGGATCTACAAGAAGTCACTGGCCTGCTTTTCTAAAGGATTTAGCGAGACAAAACTGCAGCTCAAAATGTCCAGATCTTAAGGTATCTAAACAAGATGTCCAAGTGTTCCACCTATTAACCAAAATCAGTGTTTAAGTGCCATAGCATCTAAACACCAGCTTGATTCACCTGGTTTCCAATTTTTTTTCCTCCTCCCAGGGCTTGTGTATGGAAACTGAGGTGTGAGCATTAACCTCATATCTAGTATTGCCTAGTCCTATAGACCACAAAGGAGGGAAAGGTTTCTAATACACTGTACAACAAAACCTTGAAAATGCAAGGTTAGGCTACAAAATAACAGTCCTTTCTGCTTTTAAAATCAATGAATCCTAGCAAATGTCATTCCAACACTTGTGCAGTACAACAAATTGATTGGATGTTTACCTTGCACATTGTTCAGATTGGACACAGCTGTGGTGAGCATCACTACAAGAAGACTCCTGTGGGGAAGGCAGTAGAGTCAACATCTTCTGTCTGTCCCTAACAAATGGCATGACTCTCAGCAGGCACTTCTGTGGATGCCAAAGGAAAGTGAGAACAAACAATGAGCAGAGAATGTAAATACCAGGCAGTCACAATGTAAAAGGGGAACTGGTTTCCACCAGCCATGTTTTGACTCGAGTTCTAAGAGGAAAGGCAGTATGTACCTTGAAGCAATCACATTATCACAAAAAGCAACCCAAAAAACAACCCACAACTGTTGCAGTTATTTACAATCCTTCATCTCAGCCACTCATCTCCCCTCTTTACAAGAGAAGGTTTGTGTGGAGGTGACAGCCCCGCAACGCTTACCTTTCCTGGTACTGCCAGCACTTGCCTTATCTCATCGTACGTGCTTAGTATTGAGTAGTTTTGCTATCCTAAGAAAGACATGCAGAGCTTCAGGGTACACTGCATTCATCAATGTTACCCTTGCCTGGTTGAGAGCACTGAGCTCTGCCCAGTATAAGAGAGCCTCCCTCCTTCCCTCTGAACTGAAGGGAACACCAAGTGAGTCTCATAATGCATTTTCTGATCACCAACCCAAAATGCAAAGTCCTGATCACTGGATAGAACTAATACTATCTTTTCAGTTCAGAATCAGGAGAAAGTATGTAATGATCTGCATATTTCAGAAGGAACTGTTTGGATTTTCTGCCTTGTGTTGTTGGGTGTCTATCTGTGGGAACACCACCTTCCCAGACTGTCCTGTGGACCAGCTCTGAGTTTGGTTCACCCAAGAGACTGCCTGGGACCCAGCCAGAAATAGTTTGTGCGTATGAGCAGCTTCATGGGTTTTTCCTTATGTGCAGGCTCTTACACTGTGGCATCTGTCATGTAACTAGATCAAAGAGCCACCATCTAGAAGGAGAAGCCACAACACCAGGGGCAGAGTGTCAGACTGTCTCAGCCAAAGCAGCTCAGTACAACACAGCAGATAGCTAATACTCCAAAACAGGTGACCTATGAGTTATGGAAATACAAGGTATCAGGCTAGACATGGCCAAAAAAAAAAGGGTATCAGGTCAAGGTGTTGTGCAGATTGGCCTCTTTCTGGGGCACAATATCCAGAGGGCTCAGCACTGCTGACTGCTTGCCTTCAATGAAGTGAGAGTGCTATCCTTGGTGGGCTGTGTGGCTGGGTCCTCTGCAGTAACGAAACTCCTTGTGTTTATGAATGTCTTTAACAGCCCAGCCCAGCAATGCCAAATCACTTGTCCAGATTTACTGAAGACAAAATAAAACAACTCTAGCAAGATAAGCATGTACTGGAAGGCTGGGATTTTCCAGCAGAGAGGACCAAATCTCTGTTGGTGGGCAATTGGCATTGCTGCACTCAACTCCACGGACAGGTGCCAAATGATCATAGCAGAGATTTTGGCAGTGGAACAGAAGTCAAATTACTCTGTGAAGCCTTGCATGTGCTTCACCTGAAATATTACAGCCTGCTCCTGCTCCTCTAAAGCATTCCAGAAGTGTGAGACTGCTTACCAACACAGTGAGCCAGCAGAAGCCCATCACAAAAGTTCACCACCACCCTCAGCAGTGTGAGAGCAACAGCCACCTCACCTGTAGCCAGGAGAAACCCCATGACACTTTTCCAGGAAGTTCCCATTGCTCCACCTTCTGAGACACAAGTCCCAGGGGAAGGAACTGCAGCATCTGCACCGGGATCATGGGGTGAAAGATTAGCACAATGACTGCAGCCACCACCAAGCGCAAGAAAACTATACCTGGCTTTTTCTTCCTTCCATCTGCATAATGAAAAGGCTCCCAGACAGTCATTCTCATCCTCTTCCATCTGCCACCAATCATGATGGTGATTCACCGCCAGAGCAAAGCTTCCCACAGGACCTTAGAGAAGCTGCAGCACTTACAGTGGGACGTGTCATGTGCTTGGGCTGATGTGTTGAAGGAAGAGTCATGCTGCTTCACCCACTCCTTGTTAGGGTGGCCTCCTCCTGATTTGACTTCAGATGTCTCCCATGCCCACATGTTGATTAAGTCAAATTGCTTCTTACATTAAAACCCTCTGGGAGCTGGACTTTATAAATATCCATATTTCCACAGATATTTGGCTTGTGACTCTTGGACTGGCCTGTTCCAAAGCTAAAAATGACATATAGGTCCAAACTGAATTTTGCCCTAACCTGCCTGAAGAGGTCAGATGCTGCTAAAGTTGCCTGGCAGATTGAAAAGTGGGGAAGGGAGCAGAAGTCAGGCTTGTCAGTTGCTCACCCTGCTAGGTCAAAAGTAAACTGGATCATGCTGATGAGTACCAAAATAATGTGGAGATGTGCCCTTGTGTGGGTGAAGCTTGGTGTCCCTTCACCAGTTTGTCCCTGATGCTTTACACCTAAATGGCTTATTCAACATCCCAAGTACACTCAACAGCTGAGTATTTCTGAGAACCTCGCATGCCTGGTGATGTCTTCAGCTGCCTACCTGATCTCAGCCAGCACTCCATGAAGGCTGAACCTCCACACAATAACTCTCAGCACTATTTTATTGTATTTTCTTTAATTAATCTCTGCAGGAAGCCATAGGCCATTCCTGGAAACAAATCATTAGCTGGCATCCCAAACTTCACAGAAAGAAGCAACATGAGAGTGGTAATGAAAACAAGACAAAACCAAAAAACTGTGAACATTTTTATTGCCACTGGAGCCATCAGTGTCCAGAGTATATACAGAGCTGTCAGCAATGCCTCTCCTCATTTGGGACTCAGTCAAAACAAAGCTTCAAGTAAAATTTCTTGCCTGACCATTACATCAAGTTTTAGTTTCATTCTCAGTTGTGGCCTGCCACTGATTACATTATGAAATTCATTAGGGAAGAGAAAACTGCAGTTATTTCCTTGATGGAGCTGAGTGGTGCTATTGCAGAATAGCCAGGAGCTACCGTGGAAAACATGCCCATTAGAGGCTGGTGTAATCCCACCAGGATCACAAGACAAAGCAGCAGTGTGAGAGATGCACTGACAGATCACAGGGTAACTTTTTAGAAGGGTGTTTCACCAAGCTTTTGGGCGATTTTGGGAAACAAAAGTACAGAAAAACCTCAAGAAAGTTGAAAGAGTGAGATACTAACTACGCTACAAAGGTTTTCCTGCTTTAGCTGTGTGCTACAATAGAAGAATGCTGTGGCTTCTTTTATTGTCATTAGTGGCTTAATTAGGAAACATGTAATCTCACACCACCAGTTCTCACCTCATTGACATTAAATGGTTTGTTTCTTATTCTCACAGCACAGGTAATGTAAGAGCAATAATATAAATTAACAGAGACTGCTCAGTGTTATTCAGAATGTGTTAGATGGAAGAAAGCACCAATATCATTACCACAAACTATCTCACTTGTTAGTATTTAGTAGAGACATAAATACAAAATAAATTTTTGAAATCTCAAGGGAAACCTTCTTTCATTCCCACAGAGTGGTTGTGATTGAGCACAGGTAGCTTTCCCAAGGCAATGGTTTTCTTTGTGGGACTAATTTGAACAATTTCCCACAGAACAGAGCTGCTCTGCCGGAAAGTTCGAAGCCATAGGCTGAGGACCCCAAACCAGCAAAGTGAAGGGGCACAAAGCCTGCACTGGTCCTGTCTACTTTGGATAAGAGCATAGTGCAATTCTTACAAACCACAACTGACAAGGTGCACTGGGAGATTGGAGGGAACTTGTTTCTTCTGTTAGTAACCACAGGAGTTTCTTGTGGTCGGTAGTTCTGAGAACGGGAAGCTGGACAAGCCATAGGTGCAGGAGATTCTCGCTGCCTCTGGGGTTACCCACCCAGCCAGAGCCCAACTGATTAGGAGGGTATCAGAGTTACATAATGACATTTCTGGGCTGGTTTACTGTAAAGATGTGGGGGGCCTCTTTGAAGAGATGGATGGGGGTTGTGGATAGCAAAACCACAAGAAATTGAATTTAAATGGAAAACAATTTAACAAATTAATGTAATATATAACATCTAACAAACACAAATACTTGAATAAGTAAAATATAGGAAGCCATTATTTAAAAGCTATTGAGTCTGATAGAGTATTTTAGCCTGTATGCTCTGCTTTTAAATTGCCTGTAAAATTGCTTGGGATCCATAG
Organism: Corythornis vintsioides; assembly: GCA_025447755.1. Lineage (NCBI taxonomy): Eukaryota > Metazoa > Chordata > Aves > Coraciiformes > Alcedinidae > Corythornis > Corythornis vintsioides. The sequence goes on from JAOEGS010002129.1 coordinate 180,045, forward strand.
GGATCCATCTCTCCTAACATCACATATCTGAAATATTGACAGCTATCATTGAGCTAATCACTGAGAGCTCCAGAAAAAAAAAAAAAAAAAAAAAGAAATTAAAAGCCCATTAAGGCACTTTTAGGATATTCTTAGGATGACAGTTTTAAATGTTTTCATCAGAATGCATCAAACTCTTCTCTGGTCCCCAGTGGCTCAGAAGAGTGTGTGGTTACTAGCCTAGGTATAGATATCTGTGTTCTAGATGCCTGTACTCAACTACAGGAATGCCATCCTATATGTCCTAACATGTTTAATAACACAACACAATAATGGTAACTTCCAACAATATTTTAAAGGGAACGAACTTAGCTTCCTATAGAAAGCCTAGAAAGTGCTTTCCAGGTATTTGTTATTATAGGAGGCATCAGCCACCTCCAAATTGTGTGTCAAATGGATGCCTTCAGCAGGATGCATTCATCAAAGGCCACTAAATTCATGTTTTATGAGGCCCATGTGTGAGAAGGCATTGCCACCCTTTGCAGTGGAGTGACTGCACATCAGTTTCACATCAAGGCTGTGACAGAGCTCAGGCAGTTTTGCAAAAACAGTGGTTTTCTGTGTGGAAGAACTACAAGCAACTTACCACAAAAATGACCATGAGAGATCAGATTACCTGAAAAAAGGTGGGAGGAGAGTCAGTCTTCAGAGTAATTCCTGCCTCCTGAGAGCAAGAGTGGCAATGGTTTCAGCAATATACATTAAAAAAAACCAAACAAACATACAAACAAATACCCAAAACCTCAAATCTTTGTAAATACCCTTATTTTCAAATGAACACAAGCTCCATAAAGCAGAGCTATAATTTCTTCAGTGTGTTTCTTTCCTCTTGGGTTTTTCATTCAGAACAAAATTCAAGTATCATTCTATTATTAAAATTATATATGGATTTAAAATGGCAATGTTCTTAGACAATATCAACTCATATCAGCATCAGGAAAAACCTTCCTACATCATTTAATTGGATGTGGGAAAAATAACAGAAAAACTGCAATTGTTTGGACGTTTTCTGTGATAATACTTTGAAAGACAAAACATTTCACCTCCCAGCTCTAAATCTATAGAAGAGATTTTCCTGACACACTTTAAAATGATTTATTGTAGGTCAGAGTGCAATTGCAATGGAAAAAGATCAATCACACAGGAAGAGATAAGTTTTACCCTTGATCTTTTTCCCTTTTTTTTTTTGTTTTAGAGTGAACAGCTTCACTTGTTGGATTTTAAAATTATTTCAGGAGTCTAGTTGCTTCAGTGATCCTATAGTTTGGAGTTTGCTTATGGTTAATTCATTTTATATCAGAGAGTTCATGGTTCTGACCTTATAAAAACAAAAATCTAACCATTGCACAGTAGCAAAAACTCAGCTGAGATATTCTTGCGAATAAGGTATTTTTAGTGACTAGAAGAGGTTCTCTGTGAGTGAAGAGAAAAATATAAACTAGTGTGCAGTACTCTGAAACACAACCCAGTGGTATTCTCATAGAGCTGCATATTATGGTCCCATAGATACCACACTGATTCATCATGGTTAATGTTACTACAGCCAGTACCAGGAGTTGCAGAAATGATTGGCCACTTTTCACAAGGAGCTGTGAAATGTTGGGGTTTTTTTTGCTTTACATGATAGACACAGAAATTATTCAAGTGCAATAGACTGAGCAAAACTGATCACATTCACTTAGAAGTTCACTGCATTTACCAATGCAAATGTTTTCATTCTCTCTACTATTAATGAAAAACACTGTCCTTTCATTTCTCAGGGAATTAGTCACACAGATCCTATTGCCTGTCAGGAGAATATCATGTCTGATTCCTCAATAACCATATCCAAAACATATCCTTACCTGGTAATTCATATTTATTATACCAGCATACTACAAGTAAGAAGTAGAGAATGCAACAGTTTTGTGTTCATTGTAATAACCACAACATCTGGGACTGCTTTTATTAGCCAGATATTATCTGCAGAGATGTAGTGTCTACATGTCCCATCATGAGCAGAACTGTAGACAAACTCTGCATGAGACAGAACCTCCTCCAAGTTGTTTTGAAACCAAGTCCAGAAAAGTTCTGTGGCATGAGAGATGTTACAGTAGCCAGGGTAGGAGAAATGATTCAGTTAGGCCATGACCTACCCAGCCAGTGAAGAACCATCCACATCAGGTTATGAGGATGGCTCTAGCTGACAGTCAGATCTGATCTAGTGGTGTGCTTCTGTGTTAGGCAGTTGGTGCTCTGCTCTTCCGGGCAAAGACCAGGTCTTGGGAAACAAAGTTGAGAGTGTGCTAAGCAAGGCCTGGTTATTCAGATGTGTAGGCACTTATTTAAAGGCAAGTGCATGGTAAGCTTTATCACATACACAAATCAAGATGAATGAGCTTCAGCACAAGCCTGGAGCCAACCTCAAACTCACCTCCCAGACCCATAGAACAATCCTCTTCATTTTTGGCCTACACAACAGTCAGGCTAAGCAAGACGGAAATAAATTCATCATATGAGCTGATAGCAGATGCCTTGGTTGTTAAGGGCATTTTATGCTCCAAAAATCGCATTTTCAGGTACAGTTGCATGAAAGACTCCACTATCTTTGCCCTACACAAACACATAGTTGTCAGCTTGAGCTACATACAAAATGGAATGAAATCACACCTTCAGCATAACTAAGAGCAAATCACAGAGAATTGTCATACATGCCAGAATTAAACCCAAAGCTTTTCACTGTCCAAAAGGGGTATTCAGGTCCAGTCTGGCAGACTGGGCAACCCCCAAAGAGCCCAGGATCCCAAAGCTGCATTTGGAATGCAAGTGGTAGGAGTTAATGGTGTTAAATGTCGTTGCTTATAATGTAAGCATATACACCTGAGCATACCTCTACAAAGTCAGTGGAGAGCTGATCAATAGTGTGCATGCTCTTCAGGGTGCCTAAATAGACCCCTGATTCAAGGGAGTCAAACTGCACCCTGATCTCCTGCATTGACACATTTCCACAGCCTGTCACAGAGATCTACTGCCAGCTGGCAGACACCTACACTGGGAGCGCCCGAAGTTAGAATATATGAAACCCACTCTTAAAAACTGCTCTCCTTTGAGCCTTGTGAACAATTACAATATAGAACATGGTGGAGAAAGCAAGAAAGAAAGAAAGCAAAGCCACATGAATGCTGGTTTCCAAAAGTTTCCTTCCCTTCTCCCTTCCACCCAAAAGACCAAGGATTTTGTGTTACTAAAGTCTGGGAAAGATTGAGGCAGCAATCATTACTGCTCTTCATATTTCTGTAACAAGATGAAAAAGGTCCCTCATTAATTTCCATTGTATAGCAGATCCACAACTCAGTTTACAGCCACTGCTCTCAGCATCTTATTTTTGCCATGATAAATCATAATAGCCTTCCAGGAATGTTTCTTATTACTAGATTTGGGTTTTGTCTGCTGGAAAATAGCTGAGTAAATAATTTATCCTCTCATATTTTCAGTAATAAAATAAATTAATCAAGATAAACTATTAAAATACTTACCTTTTCCATCTTCTCCAGTTCTCTCCTGAAAGATGGGTCTCTCCTAAAACCCATCTGAGTTAATGACATGATTTACCAACTGTCCAGGTTCACTGACATTGGTCTTGCACTTCTACCTTTGCACTCTGTTTTCCCCAGGCTATCTATATATCAGTAACATAGGTTTGAGACCAATTAGTGAATCTTAATGGTAGAATGAAACAATTCCTTTCTGTGCCTGTGTTTTGCAGTGTGTGCAGAAGAGCACCTGAGTCATTTGGTCACCCTGAGTATGTGGATGACCCTACCACATTAGCCACCATGGCCACCACACGTCAGTTACATTCCCCCTGCCATCTGGATCAAACTCCTCAGCTCCCAGTGGAACTTGATGCCCCAGAAATGACTCCAAATGTCCTTGAACCCAGTGGAAGTTAAACTGAACATATTGCAGACAAACAAGAGCATTAGGTTCAAGATATGCTTAAATTCAGCTCCCCGTTTCATTTGTGAAGACATAGTATTTAATCAGAGAAGACTGCAGTGTGGGGGTTTTTTTTCCCCCTGTTATTCAGATCTGAATTCTATCATGCATTAATTGCATGTGTAGCAAAACTATATCGAAGTTTGTCCACATCCATCAGTGATCATAATATCTTGAAAGTGGTGGTGCTTCTCTTTCATTGCCTGTCTTTTGGAATACAGAAAGTGGACTTTGACAACACATCTATAGTAATACGTCCTTTTTGGATTATTTGTGAAGCGAAAAATGAGAGAGAATTTGTGAACGAAATTGCACTAATCTGTTTCCCCTTAGGATACATCTCAGTAGCCAGTGTAGAAACACCATGGACGGGTGAATGGCAAGATTGGGCAGCAGAAAGCCACGTTACCCACAGTCCAAGAGGAGCCCCTGCTGTTCACGAGAGGGATTGCAGAGAGTAATGAGGCAAAGTCCAAGTATTTTTTCACACAGCCGGCCAGAGCAATTGTGTTAATGCAAATTGAAACAGAAAAAAAAAAACCAAACAAACCAACAAAAACTGACAAGCACTTGAACCTGTGTGGTTAAAAAGACTACATGATATCTTCAAGAAATTCAGTGCAGGGTTTAGAAAAAGCCATCAGGAGACAGTACAGTCAGTGAATGTTGGGATCCTACCTACATGTCTCACACACATGCAATACCACCATCTTTACACTCAATGCAATTCATCTTAGAAATGGATAAAGATGGACAGAAAAACAACACATCAAAACCTATACACAGTATAAAACAGGTTGAAATTCAATCAGATGTTTGATTTGGGGCCCTATAAGTGTTAAGACTTACTTACTTAATCTGGGCAGGCTGGACACCAGCATCTACAGTGCATTATACATCCTGCCTGGAGCCTAGAGACCAGAAGCTGAGAAGATAATTTGACCTTCCTAATGCTTTTGCTAATGTAAATCTGTAGCATTCAACTTCTGACAAACACAGCCACAGCACCTACATTCCAGGCTGTGTGCCCTGTAGTCACAGCATCACCATTAAAATGGAGGATCTTTGCAGCTCATACTGCTCATACTGTGTGTGTTCCCACTGAGATAAAGTAAAAGATAAAGTTGCAGATGGGAAGCAGAGCATCCTTATCTTGAGGGAAGAGGGGTGTCTACGGGAGAAAAAGTTGCAACTTAACCAAAATGCAGAGATTTGAAGTGCCAGGGTTTTTTGCAAAATATCAGAACTTATTTTATAAATGTAAATATTCAGGGATCTTGTTTTATATCTGGTATGTTAGCTGGGAACTTCATCCACTTTATACTTTCAGTGCCAGTCAATGCAGAAAGACCTCTCCTGCTAAATCATCCACTCCCTTTCAGAAGCTCCCATGCTATTCCCTAAAGAACAGTTTTACCTCACTTGACTTACCTTAGATTTGTATCTTCTGGTGGTAGTGCGAGTGCAAACACATAAAGCTGGGAGGGTTTAATATTGCACAACATTTTTTTTTTAAATCTGTGCAATTAAAATCCTGTCCTCTCATTGACTGCACGCTACTCCAAACAACTGACAGCAAACAACTCCAGTCACCTGACTGTGAGAGGACTGGGGTACTCTGTAGGGATATTCTCTGCACCAAATCTTCTCAAAATCGTGTAGATGTCACTGTGGCATTTTTTCTAACATTGGAATATAAGGAAAACTATTAATCAAAACAGCTTGGGAGTTTGGGAGCTGTAGTTCATGAACAAAAAAAAACCAAACCAAAACCAAAAGAAAACCTGTTATGTAAAATTGAATTAATTTTACTTCAGGAAAAATTAATAAGCTTATTAAAAGTTAAAGGTAAAAAAAAAAGTTCCATTGTGGGAAAGCCTTGAAATTTCTCTACTATTTTTCTACTATTATAGCAACTATTTTTCTACTTTGTCATTACATTTGAAATCAAAACAAACTTTTACCATTCCTAGGAATGGAAGTTCCAAATTTCACCCCACACTTGTGTCCTCCATCCACTTGGACTATTACTGAAGAGGAAAAGAAATGTGCTTCCCACTCAGTGCCATCCAACCATGACCTCTGTGACAACCAAGGTAGTAACTCCCTTCTGTCAAAGTTACAGAGAAACACCTGCTAGAGAGGTTTGTCATGGTGAACAGAGGCTAAGGTTAAGACCAGCCAGTAAAAGGTAAGAAACAGAGAACATTAATATATTTAGGATGAATTTCAGAGGTCATCTGCTGAAAGCAAACACATGCTTCATTGAGCCACTGTCACAGCACAGAGCAAAGTGCTGAGGACAAGAGAATATGTTGCACAACTTCAGGGCTCACTTCATGTGGCCAGAATTTAGTGGGAAGTAAAAGTGCCATTTTCATCTAGAAACTACTTTATGCTGCCACTTGCTGATACAGAATTACAAAAACTCAGCAACGAGCAGAGCAGGAATGGTGTGATCTCTCAGCTTTGTCAGCCTTACATTGCTGGTGGGGCTGTAAAGATATATATATATATATTATGTATAAAGCTAATTGGAAAAAATTGGAAATGAAAAACAAAGCAAACTGTCTCAGAAATTCAGATCTTAAATGAGTACGTAGGCCTGGGAGGGGGTAGTCTCTAGAGATCTGTGCATACTCACATTACAGCTAACAACAGCAGCCCAGCTGTTCTTTGTTCATATTGAAGGATGAAGAAAGTATGTTTATGGCTGGATGTAATTAATGTACAACTCCAGCTGTTTAAAAGGAAACTTGGAGTTACCCCACATATCACAAGATGTTATTCCTTATGAAATATCTGAACCTGGACATCCTTACCCACAGGAGAGTGGTTAGTGCACTCTGAGTTAGTAAAACAAAAGTGAATTAAGGTCACCTTAACTCTGAATAGGAACTTCTGTCCTGGCTTTTAGTTACACTTGACAAATTCATTTCCGTTTCATATCTTCCTTAAGCTTCAATTCATCTGATAAGCCTGTTGTCAGTGTAGGGACAGGAAGAGCTCATTGGCTTCAGTGAATGAAATGCCATTGAAACACAGCCTTCTTCATCCTTAGTACAAACTTAGAAACTCTCAGTGATCTACAATGAACCAGCTCCAGATTTATCCTATTGCATGCAAATGGTCACCCTTGCTCACTTTAATTGTATATGGTCGACAGCTTTGGTTTCCAGACAGCTCTAAACATGTGAGCTTTTCACATGACCTGATACTTATTTCTGATATTAGAAACGTATTATCCATGCATTAAATCTCAAAATGAGTTTTGAACTCTCACAACCTTTCTTATTGAAGATGTGTCCTGTCTTAACCCTGCTGCATAGCTATTTGTTTGAGAGCATTTCCTTCTCTCCCCTTCTGCTTGCGCACAGCAAAATAAAGAAGGAAAATGGCTCTACAAACACTAAAATGCTGTAAGTGAACAATACATTTATAATGGCCTTCAGACAACGTTGTCCTAGCAGAGCTACCCAGCCCCTCAGTATCCAGAGATTTTAGCATCCAGGGGGATGGATTAGATTAACAGCCCCTTATTTCCCCAGCTCAGTTCAGCACAATGTAGAGGAATAAGCTCAGGCCCAGAGGGTTGCTATGACAGGGGTATGACACTGAGCACCCTGATGCCTATTCCTAGACTCAACTACTAGGCACATAAAGCCCAGCACAACTTTGCTTACAGACCTGCAGTACAGATGCTGTGATACAGGAAATCAGAGTATGCCAGTCAAAGGCGATGATGTAGGATCAAGACTTGATAGGTAAAAAAAAGGGAAGGTGATGAAGAATTGTAGGTCAATATGCTCAGCATTGACACTTCAACAAGCACAGCACACCTTGCTCCAAAGTTCTGTGGGAGAGGTCCACTTCATGGTGGTCTGGAAGCCTATCTTAGTTGTTTTATATTGCCTGCTCTAGAAACTATTTTGGGTGCTCATAATCTTTGTGAAATTTATACTATTTAGGCTTAATTTTTTATATGGAGAGACAAATAAGCAAAAATCTGGAAAAGCTGACCAATACCTTGCAAATCTTGAGTAACCCCCTCACATACACACACTCACAAAACAACAAAACAAGCAAATAAAACCCAAACAATCAAACAAAACCCCAAACCAACAAGAAAAGCCTAAACGGAAAAAAGCCCTTTTTTTGGTACTAGCAGATTTTTTACTTTTTGGGGTTTTTTTTTTAGAAAATTCATTCAGAAAATGGCAGTAAGCTGAATTTACATTGCTATGTGGCACCCAAGATGCAGGTAATTACAAATGAGTGTACCTAGAATGTGAAGAGAAAGAAAAGAGCAAATAACATGGAACTGAGAAGGCTAAAAAACAGCTCAGACCCCATCAATCCACAGCAAGCAATTGGATCAAGCTAACTGATGGTCTTCTCATGTGGGCAAGCAGACGCTGAAAAAGGTGACTAAAAGCAGCCTTTCATCAGAGAATCACAAAACTTGTTTGATAATATGCATATTAGTGAAGATCAAAGGAGTGATGAGATTATGATCAAGACATTGAAAAAGACCTTAGTTCTAGATAGAATGAAACTTTTGAGAGAGATTCTATGACATCTGGCAAGATATCATATGGGAACTAAAAAAAAAAAGGGAAAAAGAGGCTTTTGAGGCTTTGTGAACAGAGTTGCAACTGTTGAATCAACTGTGTTGTTTGGAAGGTTTATAGAATCCTAATTTTGAGGCAGAAAAAGAAGTCCTACATTTTATTGCTGCTATATATATTTAAAAACCAAAACCAAACTACTGTTAAAAGGGTATCTAAAAGAGATCCTGCTAATTTCAGAGCAAGACCCTCTGGTCAGGGCTGCCATCTCCAGAGTACGCTTCAGCCCAGACTGGCAGGTTATTTTAGGGGATGATGCTCAATGCTGGGTGATTAAAAAAAAAAAAAAAGTGAACCAGAAAATTTACCATGATCATGGATAGCATTATTTTAATGAACTGCAGGACACTGGACTAGTATATTAAATCAGAGGACAATAGTGTCTTGTGAAGTAGCCTCCCTCCCACGAGGTGATTGCTAATGAAAGACAGACCTACAACTTCTGTAACAAAAGGAAGAGGAAAAAATGAATGAGTCTGAACCCTTGTCATCAAAATCAGAAACAAAAGCAAGGGCTAAAGTGAGTGAAGGCACAGGGCTGAGCAAAGCAGAGCTAAAACTCACAGGATGCTTCAGACATCCATATGGCAGAGGTGGTCAGCTTGGAGACTGGTTGAGACCTCGTGATGCCTCATTAGAAATCTCTATTTTGCCTCTGAGTGGGGATGAGTTGTTAGATTAATTGGCTCTTTAAGAAGCTTGAGATAAAATATGACATACTCCCTCCCAGAATGTTTGAGTTGAAAGCAGCTGTTGAGCGAGTCAGTACTGCTGTCAGTGTCTCGAACAGCACACAAAGATCCCCTGTCCTTCCTCCCAAGCTCTTTCCTAAACTGCCTTTTTGCTGATCTCATGTTGCATTAAAGAATCATCAGCGTTCTACACTCCAGCTCCAAATTCTCTTTAGTTCTGTCCTAAAACCACTTCCCCTCCATGGTTCAAGTCTCTCCTTTTTCAAATCTCCTTTTTCCTCTGCTCTCCACAAACATCTGGGATACTTACTGGCCACATGTTCTATTTCCTTCAAGGCAGTAGGGAAGATGGGGACCCACTGCTGCTGTCAATTACCCTGTTAGCACACTTGGCAGGGTTTTACACAGGGCATTTAAAGTATTTAGGCCAGCTGATAGCAAGTTCAGATTCCTACGTCATGTTACATTTCACGTTTCTGAATTTTAGAATGCATTAAAAATACATATTTAGGTGACAAAGTTAGTAAATAGATGCTGAGATAAATGTCACATACCCAACCTCTTTTTGAACATTTTATAAATCCACTTTTAAACACACAGTGCCATACTCAGCCTGGTTTTCCCATGTTCACTCAGTGCGCAGAACAAAACTGTCAACTGCTGCTGGCTCAGCTGTTAACTGGAGGTGCAGGGAACTACACCCTGAGTGCACAATACAACCTGGACTCTGAAAAAAACATGGTCTGTAATTTAATGGCTATCGAATCTCTCTACCACCAAAAATTAGAATAATAGCTTAACTTAATCTTTTGGCATTAGTGAGGAAACATTTTATTTAGAGTTGGCATAGGATTTGACTGCTACCATGAGAGAAAAGCTCTTGGAAGATGAGTGATGCTGCACTTGGAGGGTGGTTTGTGTGAGTCTGATAAGTAAGATGAGCCTCCCCCTGACCCTGATGAGCTGCCCAGTGTTAAAACACCATCACCCATGAGAGCCCCAGGAGACACAGGGGGCTGTGATCACATCATTAAAGATGACTTGTTTATATGAAGAGTCCAAATTGGGGCTTCCTAGATAAATTTACCTTCTTTATCTCCTGATTTGTGAGTACGTAAACTTGCTACACAATTGACTTCTTTCAATATTTTTGAAAAAGACTGTTTCAAAGGTTGTAGAAAATATTTCAAGAAACAATTTTGAACTACTGTGCCTGACATGACAGGTCTCATTTGTCAGAGCTGATGGCCAGTCACTGCTTCTTTGTCCTAGAAGTGTTCCAGGAGCTGAGATACAGCTAGCAGCAGAGGAGCGAGACCTCTGTGTGGTGCTAAGGAAACTGCTCCTGACTGCTGAGCTTTACACGGTACCAGGTTTGTTGAAAGGAAGGCTATTTCCCATGCAAATGGGAAGGGAGAGGAACAGATACAGTGTGCTCAGTTTCCCCAGCTCCTGCCAGGAAAGAAAATCAAGGGTTAAGTCTAACTTCCTTCTCACTTTGGTCATTTTGAGTGGTTCTCTAGGGTTATAATAAAGTGAGTTTAAGGATTAATGTTACTTATACATGATTGAAACTGGATTAAGAAACTTTATTCACCTGTAAGACTGACTATATTCCACTTGACCATAAGTGGTTTCAGCTTTGGCCAGGCTTTGGATCACCTAAAATCCCAAGAGCACCGAGGACAAACCACACAGATGCAAGGGATCACTAAATACCAGGTTTTTTTGAGAAACACTTTTAGTCTAAATGGAGATTAATCCAAGCAAGAAAGTTTTACAGACACAACAAGGGAGAAACAGACCTCTGATATATAGGATCAAATACCAGCTGAGAGAAGGTTAAGAGTATTAAACACAAGGTTATGATGGAGTGAAGATAAATAAAGGTATCTGAAAACTGAAGCAGCAGCCTTTGCATGTATATACCACAGATCTGAATCTTCATTGCTTTGCAGTTTATTTTCACCTGTGATAGGGTGGATGTAACATTGAGTTGGTGGTAATTTACCACCCTTTGAAAGGGTGTAAGAGATGAGTGTAAATGAGTCAGGAGCCAGGGTGTTGTGAGAAGTTCACAGACTAGCTTCCAATGCTAGAAATAACGCTCTTTTTTTTTTTTCTTTGTATTTAATAACTTCCCAGAGGGACACATTGTACTCATTTCTAGTCCCGAAAAAACCCACTCTAAAGTTATGATATTATTATGTATCAAAAAGCTATTTTGCATCATTTATTATTTATTCACTGAGGCCTTGAGAGCACTTGAGTTCCATCCATGCATGCAGAAAAAATACGGCCTGGTCCCAAGAAATGTATTAGCAAAGACATTTGCTATAACTAAACTTGCGTCAGATTTACTTAACAGATTTCTGGATTGATTTAAATGGTGCAAACCTTTCTGTAGACAATGTAAACTTAGCTTAGATGTTACTTACAGAAATTTAGTATCCATAATTACTGACTGGAATCAAGTAAACTGAAGTGAGAGTCTCAAGTTTAAGATGTTTATTATGTGGGTTGTGTGTCTGGAATATATAAGTGTCTGGAATATATAATATATAAACAAAACTTTTCAAAGGCATTTTTCTAACAAAATCAGTTTTGAAAGAAGTGATCTTTAATATCTAGAAAACTTCTTGCAAAACATTAACCACCTTTTACCCCATAGCTTTGCTCTCTGACTTTATGCTTAGCTGCAGCTGCCTACATTTTTATAAGGTGTTAATAAATCTACCCATACTATTTTTAAATAATTTGTCAGAGAACTGCTTTCTTATTCATGCCATGAAGATGGAATCTGTCTGGGAAGTACTTGGCTGCTATACAGATGGGCACTGTAGAAAACCCCTCGGTAAAGATAGCTGATTGTGTTGTAACCAAAAATAGTTTCTGTCTGTATTAAGGACACACAGTGAATGGAAAATGTGACTGTGAAGAGGTGCTTGGCACCTGTGCTTGGTGCTAATCACAGCCAAGCCAAAAGTAGCTTGCAGCCTGACAGCTCCTCTGCCCTGTTCTCCTCTTCCTCATATACAAATTTAGATATAGCTGAATTTCTGTGGGCAAGGGGACTGGGCTAGAGAGTTCCCAGAAAATCCCTGCAGACCCTGATTTATACTGCTTTACACTGAGAAGCTGAACTTTCTTAAGAGAAAATACATGGGAACAGAGATGGAAGATAAAGAGGATGGGGTAGCAGGCAAAAAGGCAGAGCACCAATAGGGGCCAATTGCACAAGCAAGATGGGTGTATGATTTAGTAAAATGACAACCTGTGCTGCAGTGGGTACAAACTCTGGCCAAGATGGATGGAAATTATGTTTGTCTTCTTGAAAAATGTAAATGAGTTCTACATACCTTCTTCAAAAGTCTCTCCTCCTCACTGCCGTGGACCAGAGAAGGCCATCATTACTTGCTGAGCTTTTCCTTGTGGTCTGAATCATGTCTTAGTACATCATCTTCTGCATTCATTTTCTGTCAAGGAATTAGAGTCAAAGACCTTTACACCACATGAAGTTCAAAGTGGGAGGGTGAGAAATACATTAGTACATGGACCTGAGAACCAGCATACCTGCATTTGGTGTACCCTTAGTCTGCCTCTTGAGAGAGACGTTTGTAGTCTTCAGTCAGAGACTGTAAGAGCAGTTTAATACATTCCTCTTTCCATTAGGTGACTGTTTAGGTGAAAATATACCTATAGAGAACCCCCATTATCAAATGGAGTATTTGCAAGTTAGAATTTAAAATGCAAAAATGGACAAGAAATGTATAATCTGGAGATGCAGCATTCACAAAGTACTTACACAGGCATGTATTTGCCCTGATTTCTCTGAGAGTCTCTGTCAATGCTCCTTTACATCTGTGACACCAGGGAGACCCTGCATTAAGACAGACACCACTGATGGAGCAGGGGATCCCCACTACACAGCCCAGAGCCACAGGCACTGGGCTGCCAGTCTCTCCCCTACTTTCTGCTTTTCTCAGGGACCTGTGAACCTTCCACTCCTGGTGATTGATTCAAAGTGCAACTTGTGCCTGTTTTTCTGCAAATGCTTGCTTGCTTGACAGTATGCTGTCCTGAGACATGAGGACAGCAGGTTCAAACACCCCAGGGTGCATAACTGGCTGTGAGCCCAACCATTTGATCTTGTGTGAGTTTATGTGGGAGAAAGGTATTAACTGATGAAACAGTTTGTGAATCATCAAGTGACACAGTCCTGCATGTATTTGTAGCATATTTTATCTACTTATCTCAAAAAACTTTCTTCATCCTACTTAGAGCAATGGAAATGGACACTCCCAGGCTTACCGAGGGGCCAATGAAGGCTCCAGTGCATTAATGAATTGAACCCAAATTTACACAGTTGTAATAAATGGCACCCTTGGCACCGATGGCTTGCTATTGAACAAAGCGTATAGCAGCTAAAACAAGTATCCAACAGACATGCAACAATGACCAAACAAATGAGACGTACCCTTGGGCTCACACTACCTGCCTCTGCATTTCCATACTCAGGGCCTGATCTTGATTCCATTAAGAAAAGTGGAAACACTCCAAATGCTTTTGGTGGGAGCAAATACCTGCCTCTATATGCTCCAACCTCCTGGGGTGCATATATTGTAGACTGTATTCAAGCTGTGTGCCTGTGTGTATTTAATATGCAGCTTCAGTTTTTATAAACCTCTGGAATTTGTAGCTTTGTCAACACTGACAATGATGGGTTTTGTTCCACTTGGTGTGTTCCCAGGGAAAGTTTTATTTTAAAGCAATGTCACTTCCCAATGAAACAAGTGTTCTGCTGAAAAAAATTCTTCACTGGTTCTGTCTTTTGTGCTAATTTAAAGGCTTATATTGCCTTCAGGTGCTCTACACCCACTAAACTGAATCAAAACATCTGATACTATAGTGATAATGCTCCTCTTCAGTCTATCTCATAGAAGCACTAAGATGTACCATTGTGGGTTGCCATTCCAGCTGGATAGGGATGACAAACTTTCCCTGGTCATTTGCTCTTGCACATGCTGCACAAACAGCAGTAGGAGAGGGTTCAAGTTCATTTTCTGTCTACTTTTTGGGACAGAAGTTAGCAACCTTTAGATCTTCAACATAGCACTTCAGATCTGTTGATGTCCCCAGTATAAAAAACAAACACATATGTATTGTATAAGTATAAATATGAATATATATTTTATATATATTATGTAAGTATCCTTCAAAGTTCAATGAGAAATTCCAATGGCTTCTTCTTGATTTCCATATATTCTTGCATTTGGCTGCTTTCTACTCACACTATGCACTCCTCCATGCATTTCCCACTCTTTCAACACTAACATATGTTCCCCATTTAGCTCTTCTGTAATTCATAGATTCATAGATTCATAGATATTAGGGGTTGGAAGGGACCTAGAAGATCATCTAGTCCAACCCCCCTGC